>CAVMKG010000108.1:0-12896 GCA_963682025.1 Cordilura impudica | reverse complement strand
ATTAAAAATTAAAAATTAAAAATTAAAAATAAAAATTAAAAATTAAAAATTAAAAATTAAAAATTAAAAATTAAAAATTAAAAGTTAAAAATTAAAAATTAAAAATTAAAAATTAAAAACTAAAAATTAAAAATTAAAAATTAAAAATTAAAAATTAAAAATTAAAAATTAAAAATTAAAAATTAAAAATTAAAAAATTAAAAATTAAAAATTAAAAATTAAAAATTAAAAATTAAAAATTAAAAATTAAAAATTAAAAATTAAAAATTAAAAATTAAAAATTAAAAATTAAAATTTAAAAATTAAAAATTAAAAATTAAAAATTAAAAATTAAAAATTAAAAATTAAAAATTAAAAACTAAAAATTAAAAATTAAAAATTAAAAATTAAAAATTAAAAATTAAAAATTAAAAATTAAAAATTAAAAATTAAAAATTAAAAATTAAAAATTAAAAATTAAAAATTAAAAATTAAAAATTAAAAATTAAAAATTAAAAATTAAAAATTAAAAATTAAAAATTAAAAATTAAAAATTAAAATTAAAAATTAAAAATTAAAAATTAAAAATTAAAAATTAAAAATTAAAAATTAAAAATTAAAAATTAAAAATTAAAAATTAAAAATTAAAAATTAAAAATTAAAAATTAAAAATTAAAAATTAAAAATTAAAAATTAAAAATTAAAAATTAAAAATTAAAAATTAAAAATTAAAAATTAAAAATTAAAAATTAAAAATTAAAAGTTAAAAGTTAAAAATTAAAAATTAAAAATTAAAAATTAAAAATTAAAAATTAAAAATTAAAAATTAAAAATTAAAAATTAAACATTAAAAATTAAAAATTAAAAATTGAAAATTAAAAATTAAAAATTAAAAATTAAAAATTAAAAATTAAAAATTAAAAATTAAAAATTAAAAGTTAAAAATTAAAAATTAAAAATTAAAAATTAAAAACTAAAAATTAAAAATTAAAAATTAAAAATTTAAAATTAGAAATTAAAAACTAAATTTCAAAAATTAAAAATTAAAAACTTAAAATAAAAAATTAAAAATTAAAAATTAAAAATTAAAAATTAAAAACTAAAAACTAAAAATTAAAAACTAAAACTAAAAATTAAAAATTAAAAATTAAAAATTAAAAATTTAAAATTAAAAATTAAAAACTAAAAATTAAAAATTAAAAATTAAAAATTAAAAATCAAAAATTAAAAATTAAAAATTAAAAATTAAAAATTAAAAATTAAAAATTAAAAATTAAAAATTAAAAATTAAAAATTAAAAATTAAAAATTAAAATTTAAAAATTAAAAATTAAAAATTAAAAATTTAAAATTAAAAATTAAAAATTAAAAATTAAAAATTAAAAATTAAAAATTAAAAATTAAAAATTGAAAATTAAAAATTAAAAATTAAAAATTAAAAATTAAAAATTAAAAATTAAAAATTAAAAATTAAAAATTAAAAATTAAAAATTAAAAATTAAAAATTAAAAATTAAAAATTAAAAATTAAAAATTAAAAATTAAAAATTAAAAATTAAAAATTAAAAATTAAAAATTAAAAATTAAAAATTAAAAATTAAAAATTAAAAATTAAAAATTAAAAATTAAAAATTAAAAATTAAAAATTAAAAATTAAAAATTAAAAATTAAAAATTAAAAATTAAAAATTAAAAATTAAAAATTAAAAATTAAAAATTAAAAATTAAAAATCAAAAATTAAAAATTAAAATTATAAATTAAAAATTAAAAATTAAAAATTAAAATTTAAAATTAAAAATTAAAAATTAAAAACTAAAAATTAAAAATTAAAAATTAAAAATTAAAAATTAAAAATTAAAAATTAAAAATTAAAAATTAAAAATTAAAAAATAAAATTAAAAATTAAAAATTAAAAATTAAAAATTAAAAATTAAAAATTAAAAATTAAAAATTAAAAATTAAAAATTAAAAATTAAAAATTAAAAATTAAAAATTAAAAATTAAAAATTAAAAAATTAAAAATTAAAAATTAAAAATTAAAAATTAAAAATTAAAAATTAAAAATTAAAAATTAAAAATTAAAAATTAAAAATTAAAAATTAAAAATTAAAAATTAAAAATTAAAAATTAAAAATTAAAAATTAAAAATTAAAAATTAAAAATTAAAAATTAAAAATTAAAAATTAAAAATTAAAAATTAAAAATTAAAAATTAAAAATTAAAAATTAAAAATTAAAAATTAAAAATTAAAAAATATAAAATTTAAAATTAAAAATAAAAAACTAAAAATTAAATATTAAAAATTAAAAATTAAAAATTAAAAATTAAAAATTAAAAATTAAAAATTAACAATTAAAAATTAATAATTAAAAATTAAAAATTAAAAATTATGAATTAAAAATTAAAAATTAAAAATTAAAATTTAAAAATTAAAAATTAAAAATTAAAAATTAAAAATTAAAATTAAAAATTAAAAATTAAAAATTAAAAATTAAAAATTAAAAATTAAAAATTAAAAATTAAAAATTAAAAATTAAAAATTAAAAATTAAAAATTAAAAATTAAAAATTAAAAATTAAAAATTAAAAATTAAAAATTAAATAATAAAAATTAATAATTAAAAATTAAAAATTAAAAATTAACAATTAAAAATTAAAAATTAAAAATTAAAAATTAAAAATTAAAAATTAAAAATTTAAAATTAAAAATTAAAAATTAAAAATTAAAAATTAAAAATTAAAAATTAAAAATTAAAAATTAAAAATTAAAAATTAAAAATTAAAAATTAAAAAATAAAAATTAAAAATTAAGAATTAAAAATTAAAAATTAAAAATTAAAAACTAAAAATTAAAAATAAAAAATTAAAAATTAAAAATTAAAAATTAAAAATTAAAAATTAAAAATTAAAAATTAAAAATTAAAAATTAAAAATTAAAAATTAAAATTTAAAAATTAAAAATTAAAAATTAAAAATTAAAAATTAAAAATTAAAAATTAAAAATTAAAAATTAAAAATTAAAAATTAAAAATTAAAAATGAAAAATGAAAAATTAAAAATTAAAAATTAAAAATTAAAAATTAAAAATTAAAAATTAAAAATTAAAAATTTAAAATTATAAATTAAAAATTAAAAATTAAAAATTAAAAATTAAAAATTAAAAAATTAAAAATTAAAAATTAAAAATTAAAACTTAAAAATTAAAAATTAAAAATTTAAAATTAAAAATTAAAAATTAAAAATTAAAAATTAAAAATTAAAAATTAAAAATTAAAAATTAAAAATTAAAAATTAAAAATTAAAAATTAAAAATCAAAAATTAAAAATTAAAAATTAAAAATTAAAAAATTTAAAAATTAAAAATTAAAAATTAAAAATTTAAAATTTAAAATTAAAATTAAAAATTAAAAATTAAAGATTAAAAATTCAAAATTCAAAATTAAAAATTAAAAATTAAAAATTAAAAATTAAAAATTAAAAATTAAAAATTAAAAATTAAAAATTAAAAATTAAAAATTAAAAATTAAAAATTAAAAATTAAAAATTAAAAATTAAAAATTAAAAATTAAAAATTAAAAATTATAAATTAAAAATTAAAAACTAAAAATTAAAAATTAAAAATTAAAAATTAAAAATTAAAAATTAAAAATTAAAAATTAAAAATTAAAAATTAAAAATTAAAAATTAAAAATTAAAAATTAAAAATTAAAAATTAAAAATTAAAAATTAAAAATTAAAAATTAAAAATTAAAAATTAAAAATTAAAAATTAAAAATTAAAAATTAAAAATTAAAAATTAAAAATTAAAAATTAAAAATTAAAAATTAAAAATTAAAAATTAAAATTAAAAATTAAAAATTAAAAATTAAAAATTAAAAATTAAAAATTAAAAATTAAAAATTAAAAATTAAAAATTAAAAATTAAAAATTAAAAATTAAAAGTTAAAAATTAAAATTAAAAATTAAAAAATAAAAATAAAAATTTAAAATTAAAAATTAAAAACCAAAAATTAAATATTAAAAATTAAAAATTAAAAATTAAAAATTAAAAATTAAAAATTAAAAATTAAAAATTAACAATTAAAAATTAATAATTAAAAATTAAAAATTATGAATTAAAAATTAAAAATTAAAAATTAAAAATTAAAAATTAAAAATTAAAAATTAAAAATTAAAAATTAAAAATTAAAAATTAAAAATTAAAAATTAAAAATTAAAAATTAAAAATTAAAAATTAAAAATTAAAAATTAAAAATTAAAAATTAAAAATTAAAAATTAAAAATTAAAAATTAAAAATTAAAAATTAAAAATTAAAAATTAAATAATAAAAATTAATAATTAAAAATTAAAAATTAAAAATTAACAATTAAAAATTAAAAATTAAAAATTAAAAATTAAAAATTAAAAATTAAAAATTAAAAATTAAAATTAAAAATTAAAAATTAAAAATTAAAAATTAAAATTAAAAATTAAAAATTAAAAATTAAAAATTAAAAATTAAAAATTAAAAATTAAAAATTAAAAATTAAAAATTAAAAATTAAAAATTAAAAATTAAAAATTAAAAATTAAAAATTAAAAATTAAAAATTAAAAATTAAAAATTAAAAATTAAAAATTAAAAATTAAAAATTAAAAATTAAAAATTAAAAATTAAAAATTAAAAATTAAAAATTAAAAATTAAAAATTAAAAATTAAAAATTAAAAATTAAAAATTAAAAATTAAAAATTAAAAATTAAAAATTAAAAATTAAAAATTAAAAATTAAAAATTAAAAATTAAAAAATTAAAAATTAAAAATTAAAAATTAAAAATTAAAATTAAAAATTAAAAATTAAAAATTAAAAATTAAAAATTAAAAATTAAAAATTAAAAATTAAAAATTAAAATTAAAAATTAAAAATTAAAAATTAAAAATTAAAAATTAAAAATTAAAAATTAAAAATTAAAAATTAAAAATTAAAAATTAAAAATTAAAAATTAAAAATTAAAAATTAAAAATTAAAAATTAAAAATTAAAAATTAAAAATTAAAAATTAAAAATTAAAAATTAAAAATTAAAAATTAAAAATTAAAAATTAAAAATTAAAAATTAAAAATTAAAAATTAAAAATTAAAAATTAAAAATTAAAAATTAAAAATTAAAAATTAAAAATTAAAAATTAAAAATTAAAAATTAAAAATTAAAAGTTAAAAATTAAAAAATAAAAATTTTAAATTAAAAATTAAAAATTAAAAATTAAAAACTAAAAATTAAAAATAAAAAATTAAAAATTAAAAATTAAAAATTAAAAATTAAAAATTAAAAATTAAAAATTAAAAATTAAAAATTAAAAATTAAAAATTAAAAATTAAAAATTAAAAATTAAAAACTAAAAACTGAAAATTAAAAACTAAAAACTAAAAATTAAAATTTAAAAATTAAAAATTAAAAATTAAAAATTAAAAATTTAAAATTTAAAATTAAAAATTAAAAATTAAAAATTAAAAATTAAAAATTAAAAATTAAAAATTAAAAATTAAAAATTAAAAATTAAAAATTAAAAATTAAAAATTAAAAATTAAAAATTAAAAATTAAAATTAAAAATTAAAAATTAAAAATTAAAAATTAAAATTAAAAATTAAAAATTAAAAATTAAAAATTAAAATTAAAAATTAAAAATTAAAAATTAAAATTAAAAATTAAAAATTAAAAATTAAAAATTAAAAATTAAAAATTAAAAATTAAAAATTAAAAATTAAAAATTAAAAATTAAAAATTAAAAATTAAAAATTAAAAATTAAAAATTAAAAATTAAAAATTAAAAATTAAAAATTAAAAATTAAAAATTAAAAATTAAAAATTAAAAATTAAAAATTAAAAATTAAAAATTAAAAATTAAAAATTAAAAATTAAAAATTAAAAATTAAAAATTATAAAAATTAAAAATTAAAAATTAAAAATTAAAAATTAAAAATTAAAAATTAAAAATTAAAAATTAAAAATTAAAAATTAAAAATTAAAAATTAAAAATTAAAAATAAAAAATTAAAAATTAAAAAATTAAAATTAGAAATTAAAAACTAAATATCAAAAAATTAAAAATTAAAAATTATAAATTTAAAATAAAAAGTTAAAAATTAAAAATTAAAAATTTAAATTAAAAACTAAAAATTAAAAATTAAAAATTAAAAATTAAAAATTAAAAATTAAAAATTAAAAATTAAAAATTAAAAATAAAAAATTAAAAATTAAAAATTAAAAATTAAAAATTAAAAATTAAAATTTAAAAATTAAAAATTAAAAATTAAAATTAAAAATTAAAAATTAAAAATTAAAAATTAAAAATTAAAAATTAAAAATTAAAAATTAAAAATTAAAAATTAAAAATTAAAAATTAAAAATTAAAAAATTAAAATTAGAAATTAAAAACTAAATATCAAAAATTAAAAATTAAAAATTAAAAATTAAAAATTAAAAATTTAAAATAAAAAGTTAAAAATTAAAAATTAAAAATTTAAATTAAAAACTAAAAATTAAAAATTAAAAATTAAAAATTAAAAATTAAAAATTAAAAATTAAAAATTAAAAATTAAAAATTAAAAATTAAAAATTAAAAATTAAAAATTAAAAATTAAAAATTAAAAATTAAAAATTAAAAATTAAAAATTAAAAATTAAAAATTAAAAATTAAAAATTAAAAATTAAAAATTAAAAATTAAAAATTAAAAATTAAAAATTAAAAATTAAAAATTAAAAATTAAAAATTAAAAATTAAAAATTACAAATTAAAAATTAAAAATTAAAAATTAAAAATTAAAAATTAAAAATTAAAAATAAAAAAATTAAAAATTAAAAATTAAAAATTAAAAATTAAAAATTAAAAATTAAAAATTAAAAATTAAAAATTAAAAATTAAAAATTAAAAATTAAAAATTAAAAATTAAAAATTAAAAATTAAAAATTAAAAATTAAAAATTAAAAATTAAAAATTAAAAATTAAAAATTAAAAATTAAAAATTAAAAATTAAAAATTAAAAATTAAAAATTAAAAATTAAAAATTAAAAATTAAAAATTAAAAATTAAAAATTAAAAATTAAAAATTAAAAATTAAAAATTAAAAATTAAAAATTAAAAATTAAAAATTAAAAATTAAAAATTAAAAATTAAAAATTAAAAATTAAAAATTAAAAATAAAAATTAAAAATTAAAAATTAAAAATTAAAAATTAAAAATTAAAAATTAAAAATTAAAAATTAAAAATTAAAAATTAAAAATTAAAAATTAAAAATTAAAAATTAAAAATTAAAAATTAAAAATTAAAAATTAAAAATTAAAAATTAAAAATTAAAAATTAAAAATTAAAAATTAAAAATTAAAAATTAAAAATTAAAAATTAAAAATTAAAAATTAAAAATTAAAAATTAAAAATTAAAAATTAAAAAATAAAAATAAAAATTTAAAATTAAAAATTAAAAACTAAAAATTAAATATTAAAAATTAAAAATTAAAAATTAAAAATTAAAAATTAAAAATTAAAAATTAAAAATTAAAAATTAAAAATTTAAAATTAAAAATTAAAAATTAAATATTAAAAATTAAAAATTAAAAATTAAAAACTAAAAATTAAAAATTAAAAATTAAAACATAAAAATTAAAAATTTAAAATTACAAATTAAAAATTAAAAATTAAAAATTGAAAATTAAAAACTAAAAATTAAAATTAAAAATTAAAAATTAAAAATTAAAAATAAAAAATTAAAAATTAAAAATTAAAAATTAGAAATTAAAAATTAAAAATTAAAAATTAAAAATTAAAAATTAAAAATTCAAAATTCAAAATTAAAAATTAAAAATTAAAAATTAAAAATTAAAAATTAAAAATTAAAAATTAAAAATTAAAAATTAAAAATTAAAAATTAAAAATAAAAAATTAAAATTAAAAATTAAAATTAAAAAATTAAAAATTAAAAATTAAAAATTAAAAATTAAAAATTAAAAATTATAAATTAAAAATTAAAAATTAAAAATTATAAATTAAAAATTAAAATTAAAAATTTAAAATTAAAATTAAAAATTAAAAATTAAAAATTAAAAATTAAAAATTAAATAAATTAAAAATTAAAAATTAAAAATTAAAATTAAAAACTAAAAATTTAAAATTAAAAATAAAAAATTAAAAATTAAAAATTAAAAATTAAAAAATTAAAAATTAAAAATTAAATTTTAAAAATGAAAAATTAAAAATTAAAAATTAAAAACTAAAAATTAAAAATTAAAAATTAAAAATTAAAAATTAAAAATTTAAAATTAGAAATTAAAAACTAAATATCAAAAATTAAAAATTAAAAATTAAAAATTTTAAATTAAAAATTTAAAATTAAAATTAAAAATTAAAAATTAAAAATTAAAAATTAAAAATAAAAATACAAATTACAAATTAAAAATTAAAAATTAAAAATTAAAAATTAAAAATTAAAAATTAAAAATTAAAAATTAAAAATTAAAAATTAAAAATTAAAAATTAAAAATTAAAAATTAAAAATTAAAAATTAAAAATTAAAAATTAAAAATTAAAAATTAAAAATTAAAAATTAAAAATTAAAAATTAAAAATTAAAAATTAAAAATTAAAAATTAAAAATTAAAAATTAAAAATTAAAAATTAAAAATTAAAAATTAAAAATTAAAAATTAAAAATTAAAAATTAAAAATTAAAAATTAAAAATTAAAAATTAAAAATTAAAAATTAAAAATTAAAAATTAAAAATTAAAAATTAAAAATTAAAATTAAAAATTAAAAATTAAAAATTAAAAATTAAAAATTAAAAATTAAAAATTAAAAATTAAAAATTAAAAATTAAAAATTAAAAATTAAAAATTAAAAATTAAAAATTAAAAATTAAAAATTAAAAATTAAAAATTAAAAATTAAAAATTAAAAATTAAAAATTAAAAATTAAAAATTAAAAATTAAAAATTAAAAATTAAAAATTAAAAATTAAAAATTAAAAATTAAAAATTAAAAATTAAAAATTAAAAATTAAAAATTAAAAATTAAAAATTAAAAATTAAAAATTAAAAATTAAAATTAAAAATTAAAAATTAAAATTAAAAATTAAAAATTAAAAATTAAAAATTAAAAATTAAAAATTAAAAATTAAAAATTAAAAATTAAAAATTAAAAATTAAAAATTAAAATTAAAAATTAAAAATTAAAAATTAAAATTAAAAATATAAATTAAAAATTAAAAATTAAAAATTAAAAATTAAAAATTAAAAATTAAAAATTAAAAATTAAAAATTAAAAATTAAAAATTAAAAATTAAAAATTAAAAATTAAAAATTAAAAATTAAAAATTAAAAATTAAAAATTTAAAATTTAAAATTATAAATTAAAAACTAAATATCAAAAATTAAAAATTAAAAATTAAAAATTTAAAATTAAAAATTTAATATTAAAATTAAAAATTAAAAAATTAAAAATTAAAAATTAAAAATTAAAAATTAAAAATTAAAAATTAAAAATTAAAAATTAAAAATTAAAAATTAAAAATTAAAAATTAAAAATTAAAAATTAAAAATTAAAAAATAAAAATTAAAAATTAAAAACAAAAAATTAAAAATTAAAAATTAAAAATTAAAAATTAAAAATTAAAAATTAAAAATTAAAAAATAAAAATTAAAAATTAAAAAATAAAAATTACAAGTTACAAATTAAAAATTAAAAATTAAAAATTAAAAATTAAAAATTAAAAATTAAAAATTAAAAATTAAAAATTAAAAATTAAAAAATTAAAAACTAAAAATTAAAAATTAAAAATTAAAAATTACAAATTACAAAATTAAAAATTAAAAATTAAAAATTAAAAATTAAAAATTAAAAATTAAAAATTAAAAATTAAAAATTAAAAATTAAAAATTAAAAATTAAAAATTAAAAATTAAAAATTAAAAATTAAAATTAAAAATTAAAAATTAAAATTTAAAATTAAAAATAAAAATTAAAAATTAAAAATTAAAAATTAAAAATTAAAAATTAAAAATTAAAATTAAAAATTAAAAATTAAAAATTAAAAATTAAAATTAAAAATTAAAAATTAAAATTAAAAATTAAAATTAAAAATTAAAAATTAAAAATTAAAATTAAAAATTAAAAATTAAAAATTAAAAATTAAAAATTAAAATTAAAAATTAAAAATTAAAAATTAAAAATTAAAAATTAAAAATTAAAATTAAAAATTAAAAATTAAAAATTAAAAATTAAAATTAAAATTAAAATTAAAAATTAAAAATTAAAAATTAAAAATTAAAAATTAAAAATTAAAAATTAAAAATTAAAAATTAAAAATTAAAAATTAAAAATTAAAAATTAAAAATTAAAAATTAAAAATTAAAAATTAAAAATTAAAAATTAAAAATTAAAAATTAAAAATTAAAATTAAAAATTAAAAATTAAAAATTAAAAATTAAAAATTAAAAATTAAAAATTAAAAATTAAAAATTAAAAATTAAAAATTAAAAATTAAAAATTAAAAATTAAAATTAAAAATTAAAATTAAAAATTAAAAATTAAAAATTAAAAATTAAAAATTAAAAATTAAAAATTAAAAATTAAAAATTAAAAATTAAAAATAATTAAAAATTAAAAATTAAAATTAAAATTAAAAATTAAAAATTAAAAATTAAAAATTAAAAATTAAAAATTAAAAATTAAAAATTAAAAATTAAAATTAAAAATTAAAATTAAAATTAAAATTAAATTAAATTTTAAAAATGAAAAATTAAAAATTAAAAATTAAAAAGTAAAAATTAAAAACTAAAAATTAAAAATTAAAAATTAAAAATTAAAAATTTAAAATTAGAAATTAAAAACTAAATATCAAAAATTAAAAATTAAAAATTAAAAATTAAAAATTTAAAATTAAAAATTTAAAATAAAATTAAAAATTAAAATTTAAAATAAAAATTAAAAATTAAAAATTAAAAATTAAAAATTAAAAATTAAAAATTAAAAATTAAAAATTAAAAATTAAAAATTAAAAATTAAAAATTAAAAATTAAAAATTAAAAATTAAAAATTAAAAATTAAAAATTAAAAATTAAAAATTAAAAATTAAAAATTAAAAATTAAAAATTAAAAATTAAAAATTAAAAATTAAAAATTAAAAATAAAAATTAAAAATTAAAAATTAAAAATCAAGAAATAAAAATTAAAAATTAAAAATTAAAAACTAAAAACTAAAAATTAAAAATTAAAAATTAAAAATTAAAAATTAAAAAATAAAAATTAAAAATTAAAAAATAAAAATTACAAATTACAAATTAAAAATTAAAAATTAAAAATTACAAATTAAAAATTAAAAATTAAAAATTAAAAATTAAAAATTAAAAATTAAAAATTAAAAATTAAAAATTAAAAATTAAAAATTAAAAATTTAAAATTAAAAATTAAAAATTAAAAATTAAAAATTAAAAATTAAAAATTAAAAATTAAAAATTAAAAATTAAAAATTAAAAATTAAAAATTAAAAATTAAAAATTAAAAATTAAAAATTAAAAATTAAAAATTAAAAATAAAAAATAAAAATTAAAAATTAAAAATTAAAAATTAAAATTAAAAACTAAAAATTAAAAATTAAAAATTAAAAATTAAAAATTAAAAATTAAAAATTAAAAATTAAAAAATTAAAAATTAAAAATTAAAAATTAAAAATTAAAAATTAAAAATTAAAAATTAAAAATTAAAAATTAAAAATTAAAAATTAAAAATTAAAAATTAAAAATTAAAAATTAAAAATTAAAAATTAAAAATTAAAAATTAAAAATTAAAAATTAAAAATTAAATTTTAAAAATTAAAAATTAAAAATTAAAAATTAAAAATTAAAAATTAAAAACTAAAAATTAAAAATTAAAAATTAAAAATTAAAAAGTAAAAATTAAAAATTAAAAATTAAAAATTAAAAATTAAAAATTAAAAATAAAATTAAAAATTAAAAATTAAAAATTAAAAATTAAAAATTAAAAATTAAAAATTAAAAATTAAAAATTAAAAATTAAAAATTAAAAATTAAAAATTAAAAATTAAAAATTAAAAATTAAAAATTAAAAATTAAAAATTAAAAATTAAAAATTAAAAATTAAAAATTAAAAATTAAAAATTAAAAATTAAAAATTAAAAATTAAAAATTAAAAATTAAAAATTAAAAATTAAAAATTTAAAATTAAAAATTAAAAATTTAAAATTAGAAATTAAAAACTAAATATCAAAAATTAAAAATTAAAAATTAAAAATTTAAAATTTAAAATTAAAAATTTAAAATTAAAATTAAAAATTAAAAATTAAAAATTAAAAATTAAAAATTAAAAATTAAAAATTAAAAATTAAAAATTAAAAATTAAAAATTAAAAATTAAAAATTAAAAATTAAAAATTAAAAATTAAAAATTAAAAATTAAAAATTAAAAATTAAAAATTAAAAATTAAAAATTAAAAATTTAAAATTTAAAAATTAAAAATTAAAAATTAAAAATTAACAAATAAAAATTAAAAATTAAAAACTAAAAATTAAAAATTAAAAATTAAAAATTAAAAATTTAAAATTTAAAATTAAAAATTAAAAATTAAAAATTAAAAATTAAAAATTAAAAATTAAAAATTAAAAATTAAAAATTAAAAATTAAAAATTAAAAATTAAAAATTAAAAATTAAAAATTAAAAATTAAAAATTAAAAATTAAAAATTAAAAATTAAAAAATAAAAATTAAAAATTAAAAATAAAAATTACAAATTAAAAATTAAAAATTAAAAATTAAAAATTAAAAATTAAAAATTAAAAATTAAAAATTAAAAATTAAAAATTAAAAACTAAAAATTAAAAATTAAAAATTAAAAATTAAAAATTAAAAATTACAAATTACAAATTAAAAATTAAAAATTAA
>CAVMKG010000107.1:7500-17500 GCA_963682025.1 Cordilura impudica | reverse complement strand
ATTTTTAATTTTTAATTTTTAATTTTTAATTTTTAATTTTTAATTTTTAATTTTTAATTTTTAATTTTTAATTTTTAATTTTTAATTTTTAATTTTTAATTTTTAATTTTTAAAATTTAATTTTTAATTTTTAATTTTTAATTTTTAATTTTTAATTTTTAATTTTTAATTTTTAATTTTTAATTTTTAATTTTTAAATTTTAATTTTTAATTTTTAATTTTTAATTTTTAATTTTAAATTTTTAATTTTAAATTTTTAGTGTTTAATTTTTAATTTTTAATAATTAATTTTTAATTTTTAATTTTTAATTTTTAATTTTTAATTTTTAATTTTTAATTTTTAATTTTTAATTTTTAATTTTTAATTTTTAATTTTTAATTTTTAATTTTTAATTTTTAATTTTTAATTTTTAATTTTTAATTTTTAATTTTTAATCTTTAATTCTTAATTTTTTATTTTTAATTTTTAATTTTTAATATTTAATTTATAATTTTTAAATTATAATTTTTAATTTTTAATTTTTAATTTTTAATTTTTAATTTTTAATTTTTAATTTTTAATTTTTAATTTATAATTTTTAATTTTTAATTTTTAATTTTTAATTTTTAATTTTTAATTTTTAATTTTTAATTTTTAATTTTTAATTTTTAATTTTTAATTTTTTATTTTTAATTTTTAATTTTTAATTTTTAATTCTTAATTTTTAATTTTTAATTTTTAATTTTTAATTTTTAATTCTAATTTTAATTTTTAATTTTTAATTTTTAATTTTTAATTTTAATTTTTAATTTTTAATTTTTAATTTTTAATTTTTAATTTTTAATTTTTAATTTTTAATTTTTAATTTTTAATTTTTAATTTTTAATTTTTAATTTTTAATTTTTAATTTTTAATTTTTAATTTTTAATTTTTAATTTTTAATTTTTAATTTTTAATTTTTAATTTTTAATTTTTAATTTTTAATTTTTAATTTTAATTTTTAATTTTTAATTTTTAATTTTTAATTATTAATTTTTAATTTTTAATTTTTAATTTTTAATTTTTAATTTTTAATTTTTAATTTTAATTTTT
Organism: Cordilura impudica; assembly: GCA_963682025.1. NCBI lineage: Eukaryota > Metazoa > Arthropoda > Insecta > Diptera > Scathophagidae > Cordilura > Cordilura impudica. The sequence continues at coordinate 16,428 of CAVMKG010000107.1, read as the reverse complement.
AATTTTTAATTTTTAATTTTTAATTTTTAATTTTTAATTTTTAATTTTTAATTTTTAATTTTTAATTTTTAATTTTTAATTTTTAATTTTTAATTTTTAATTTTTAATTTTTAATTTTTAATTTTTAATTTTTAATTTTTAATTTTTAATTTTTAATTTTTAATTTTTAATTTTTTTTTAATTTTAAATTTTTGATTTTTAATTTTTAATTTTTAATTTTTAATTTTTAATTTTTAATTTTTAATTTTTAATTTTTAATTTTTAGTTTTTAATTTTTAATTTTTAATTTTTTATTTTTTTATTTTTAATTTTTAATTTTTAATTTTTAATTTTTAATTTTTAATTTTTAATTTTTAATTTTTAATTTTTAATTTTTAATTTTTAATTTTTAATTTTAATTTTTAATTTTTAATTTTTAATTTTTAATTTTTATTTTTATTTTTTAATTTTTAATTTTTAATTTTTAATTTTTAATTTTTAATTTTTAATTTTTAATTTTTAATTTTTAGTTTTTAATTTTTAATATTTAATTTTTAATTTTTAATTTTTATTTTTATTTTTTAATTTTTAATTTTTAATTTTTAATTTTTAATTTTTAATTTTTAATTTTTAATTTTTAATTTTTAATTTTTAATTTTTAATTTTTAATTTTTAATTTTTAATTTTTAATAGAGTTGGCAACCCTTTCGCGCAAACGTCAAAATTTTATCGTCTTGTGAATTATATTTCTTTTTATAAAAAAACAGTGGTTTATTCCGTTTAAACATTAGCTAATTGTTGTTTCTTTTATAAAGCAAGGTGTATAGATTATAAAATTAATAAAGGTATGTCTGGTAAAGGCCGTCGCAGCATACAAAATGCAAAACTTTTCTGTGGCCAATGTGAAATGGAGGTAAAGGAGAATGAAGATAACATTGATTGTGATAAATGCGCCAAATGTTATCATGCATTATGTACGAGCTTAAATAAACGTCAATTTGAACATTTATCAAAAAATGAGAGTGAAGAGTATGTATGCAATGCTTGCAAGGAATGTGATGGAACAGGAACAGTAAAAGAAGAACTTGTTGATATAAAAAAACAACTAAAACAATTAAAGAAGTTGGATCAGTTGTCTTCGTTACAAGAAGCAATGACATTCATGTCAAAACAATTCGATGAGATTATACGAGGGGTGGCTGAAAATAAAAAGAAAATTGAAGTAGTACAAAGAGAAAATCGTTTATTAAAGAATGAAGTAAACAATTTGAAAGTTTCAGTTAAGCTATTGAATGATGAAAGAGTTAAAAACAACTGTCTCATTAGCGGCATTGAAGTAAAGGAAGGTTCAACAGCAGTTGATACGTTGTTAGAAATTGCAAAAGATGTTGGTGCAGACTTAAAAGAAGATGATGTTGAAGAAGCATTTTTTATTAAAAAGAAAAATACCTCAAATAAAACTAAAAATGAAAAACAATCTATTATTGTAAAATTTGATTCGAAAAAGTCTAAACAAAAACTAATGTCAGCAAAACAAAAATTGAAAGAGAAAGAAGAAACAAAATCAGTTTATGTGAACGATTGTCTTAGTAAAGAGACTTTAAATCTTTTAAGACATGCTAAAACCCTACATAAAGTGGGATATCAATCTGTGTACACCTATAGTGGTAGAGTTTATGTAAAACGAAGCGAGATCTCTAAGCCAAGATTAATTAGATTTGAGGAGGAAGTAGATGACATGCTTGTGGAAGCCACAACTAACAAGCTTCAAAAACGTAGATCAGATCTTCAGCCCCCATTAGCAGTTGATGATACAGATGATGAAGATGAAACCCGTGCTGCTTTTATGTCACCGGTTTAATAGCTTAAATGCAAATATATTGTTTTTGATAAATATTTAAATATTTCCTTTTTTTTTTTAATGATTAATAATCAACATTTTTTAAACTTTGAATCTTTTGAAACTTATTTTTTGGAATAAATTTTCCTTCTTTGAATATTATTTCAGTAAACATAAGAAGCATTTCTTCTATTGATAAATTTAATAAATTTAAATGCATTATTTCTAAATTACCAAAACTACCAAGTGTTATAGCGGTTCAAGAGACGTGGTTTAGTTCAAATTTAGTTCAGATTTACAATATTCCTGGTTATGATGCTGTTCACTGCTGTAGGTCAGATGGATATGGTGGGGCGTCAATTTACATAAATAACAGTCTTCATTACAATATTGAAACTTGTTGTAGTAAGGATTTTATTGAAAATATTACAATATCATTGCTTAACCACAAAATCAATGGAAAAAGTTTAAAACTAACAACGTTTTATAGATCTCAAAAGTGCAATGTAGAAAAATTCTTAAGTTTTATTGAAAATTTAGTTGCAAGTTATGGTCGCTTTCCTAGTGTTATAGTTGGTGACTCCAACATTGATTTTATTAACAATACTTCAGCAGATTTAATTAATATTTTGTCAAGTTTTGATTATAAAAACTGTCATACATTAATAACTCGTCCGGTATCTGGAACATGTATAGATAATGTGTATAGTAATGTCCCAGATGAAATTTTGATAAATACCATTGAATGCTGTTTAACAGATCACAACATAATATCTTGTATGCTTAAAAGTAATGCTCCAAATTCCGATTATTTTGAAAAAGTTTACCGAATATGTAACTATGAACGTGCAAAAGAAAGTTTAACTAACTATTTAGAAGCTTTTCAAGAAACTGGTGACCCGTCTATTGATACTTCTCAAATTATATCACATATTTTAAATGCAACAATAAATTCTACTGTGGAGAAGACTGAAAAGAAATTGATAAAAAATGAGTTAACGCCTTGGCTAAATCAAAACTTACAAGCTCTTATATTATATAAGAAAAATCTTTTGAAACAGAGGAGAAAACGTGATGTAGAAAGTAGATTAAAAAGAATTAGTAATGTAATCAGAAAAGCTTGCAAGCAGTCAATGAACAACTTTTATTACAGTCATTTAAACCAAATACAACAGGAGCCAAAGAAATGTTGGAAGTTTTTAAATGAAAATCTTGGAAGAAAGTCAAAAAATGAAATAAAAGTAAGAGACGCTGACGGAGAGTTTATTTTAGATAACCATCTAAAGAGTAATTTGTTTAACCAGTACTTTCTTCAAATTCCTAAAACATTAAAACAGCAAATTGATTTTTTACCTGGTGACTCGTGTAATGCTCTTAGAACTTTAGGTCAATGTCAAAGCATCTTTAACTTTTCATATACCACAGAGCTGGAAATAGCTGAACAAATCTCAGAACTTGATGTTACAAAAAGCTCTGGGTCTGACGGGGTTTCAGCAAAAATACTTAAGGTATGTAAGGATGTTATTTGTCCATATCTTTCGAGAATTTTTAACAGAATGATTGACACCTCAACATATCCACATGATTTAAAAATAGCAAAAATTATACCAATACCAAAAGAATCTAAAGCTACACTAAAAGAAAAGTTTAGACCAATTGCATTGTTACCAATAATTGATAAGATTTTTGAAAAAATACTCTACAAACAGCTTTCTTCATATTTTGAAGTCAATAAATTATTATATAATTGTCAGTATGGCTTTAAAAAAGGATGTGGTACAGAAGAAGCGGTTATAAACGTAATTAATAATATATGTAAAGGTTTGGATGATGGGTTCAGTGGTGTTGGTGGTATTTTTTACGACTTGTCTAAAGCGTTTGATCTTGTGGATCACAATATAATGATAAATAAACTTGAATACTATGGTGTTAATGGACGAGACTTGTTATTGATACGGAGTTATTTGGAAAATAGAAAGCAGTATGTTGAAGTGAATGGTGAAAAAAGTTTTACTGGTCCCGTTGAATACGGAGTTCCTCAAGGAAGCGTATTAGGTCCACTTTTATTTAAAATTTATGTAAATGATATAAAAAATCTTCAGTTATTTGGAAAAATGTTTATGTACGCGGATGACATAAGTCTTTTTTATCCTTATAAACATGAAACTGTTTTAAAGGCTCATATGGAGTACGATGCTGCATTAATTTCAGAATATTTAAGACTTAATAGATTGAAACTAAACGCTGAAAAAACTAAAATATTGCGATTTAGGCCTTATTTAGTTCACAATCAAGTTTTTGGCATTTGGGTAGATGGAAAACAAGTAAATGAAAGTCTTTCAACAAAATACCTTGGTGTGCACTTACAGAGTAATCTTTCATGGGATACACATATTCAGAAACTTAGATCCAAAATACTATCTGTAGTTGGTCTACTATATAAGTTTAAGAATAAATTCAACACAAAAACAAAATTGGTTATATATCAAGCTTTAATACACAGCCATTTAAACTATTTGCCTATTATATATGGTTATAAAAAAACCAATGAATTTAAATCTCTACAGAGAGCTCAAAATAGAGCATTGAAAACAGTTTTTAATTTGCCTCTTACGTATTCAACAATACCTTTGTATAAGGACATAGCTTTAAACATTCTTCCTGTACATGGCTTACACAAAATGCAACTTTTACTTTATGTTTTTAAATCTTTGAATAACATTGGGCATCACACAATAACTTTTTCCAGAAATCAAACAGCTTTCAACACAAGGAATAATTCGAATTTAAGGGTAGCACGATGTCGATTGGAAACCACAAAGCAGCGCGTAGAACACATTGGTAGTTTGGAGTTTAATAACCTTCCTGAGAATACAAGAAATACTGTTCGAATCTCTATTTTCAAAACAAATGTTAAAAATTATCTTTTTCAAAATTTAGAAATGCTTCTATTGTGATTATTAGTTTGATCTCAGTTATATCTTAAAATTTTGCTTTATTTATTTTTATTATTTTAAAATTTCTTTTAAAATTTCTTTTAAATTTTTCTTTATTTTAAAATTTGTTAAATATACTTAAGTTTATATAATTTTTATTTGCCAACTCGCCTCAATAATGTCTTCAAGACGCAGAGGCACAACATATTGTTAAACAATTATTTTATGAATAAAGAATATATATATAAAAAAAAAAAAAAAAAAAAAAAAATTTTTAATTTTTAATTTTTAATTTTTAATTTTTAATTTTTAATTTTTAATTTTTAATTTTTAATTTTTAATTTTTAATTTTTAATTTTTAATTTTTAATTTTTAATTTTTAATTTTTAATTTTTAATTTTTAATTTTTAATTTTTAATTTTTAATTTTTAATTTTCAATTTTTAATTTTTAATTTTTAATTTTTAATTTTTAATTTTTAATTTTTAATTTTTAATTTTTAATTTTTAATTTTTAATTTTTAATTTTTAATTTTTAAATTTTTAATTTTTAATTTTTAATTTCTAATTTTTATTTTTTAATTTTTAATTCTAAATTTTTAATTTTTAATTTTTAATTTTAGATTTTAATTTTTAATTTTTAATTTTTAATTTTTAATTTTTAATTTTTAATTTTTAATTTTAAATTTTTAATTTTTAATTTTTAATATTTAATTTTTAATTTTTAATTTTTAATTTTAAATATTTAATTTTTAATTTATAATTCTTAATTTTTTATTTTTAATTTTTAATTTTTAATTTTTAATTTTTTATTTTTAATTTTTAATTTTTAATTTTTAATTTTTAATTTTTAATTTTTAATTTTAATTTTAATTTTAATTTTTAATTTTTAATTTCTAATTTTTAATTTTTAATTTTTAATTTTTAATTTTTAATTTTTAATTTTAAGTTTTAATTTTTAATTTTTAATTTTTAATTTTTAATTTTTAATTTTTAATTTTTAATTTTTAATTTTTAATTTTTAATTTTTAATTTTGAAATTTTAATTTTTAATTTTTAATTTTAAATCTTTAATTTTTAATTTTTAATTTATAATTTTTAATTTTTAATTTCTAATTTTTAATTTTTAATTTCTAATTTTTAATTTTTAATTTTTAATTTTTAATTTTTAATTTTTAATTTTTAATTTTTAATTTTTAATTTTTAATTTTTAATTTTTAATTTTTAATTTTTAATTTTTAATTTTTAATTTTTAATTTTTAATTTTTAATTTTTAATTTTTAATTTTTAATTTTTAATTTTTAATTTTTAATTTTTAATTTTTAATTTTTAATTTTTAATTTTTAATTTTTAATTTTTAATTTTTAATTTTTAATTTTTAAATTTTAATTTTTAATTTTTAATTTTTAATTTTTTATTTTTAATTTTTAATTTTTATTTTTAATTTTTAATTTTTAATTTTTAATTTTTAATTTTTAATTTTTAATTCTTAATTTTTAATTTTAAATTTTAAATTTTTAATTTTTAATTTTAATTTTTAATTTTTAATTTTTAATTTTTAATTTTTTATTTGTCATTTTCAATTTTTAATTTTTAATTTTTAATTTTTAATTTTTAATTTTTAATTTTTAATTTTTAGTTTTTAATTTTTAATTTTTAATATTTAATTTTTAATTTTTAATTTTTAATTCTAAATTTTTAATTTTTAATTTTTAATTTTTAATTTTTAATTTTTAATTTTTAATTTTTATTTTTTAATTTTTAACTTTTAATTTTTAATTTTTAATTTTTAATTTTTAATTTTTAATTTTTAATTTTTAATTTTTAATTTTTAATATTTAATTTTTAATTTTTAATTTTTAATTTTTAATTTTTAAATTTTAAATTTTAAATTTTTATTTTTAATTTTTTAATTTTTAATTTTTAATTTTTAATTTTTAATTTTTAGTGTTTAATTTTTAATATTTAATATTTAATTTTTAATTTTTAATTTTTAATTTTTAATTTTTAATTTTTAATTTTTAATTTTTAATTTTTAATTTTTAATTTTTAATTTTTAATTTTTAATTTTTAATTTTTAATTTTTAATTTTTAATTTTTAATTTTTAATTTTTAATTTTTAATTTTTAATTTTTAATTTTTAATCTTTAATTCTTAATTTTTTATTTTTAATTTTTAATTTTTAATTTTTAATATTTAATTTATAATTTTTAATTTATAATTTTTAATTTTTAATTTTTAATTTTTAATTTTTAATTTTTAATTTTTAATTTTTAATTTTTAATTTTTAATTTTTAATTTTTAATTTTTAATTTTTAATTTTTAATTTTTAATTTTTAATGTTTAATTTTTAATTTTTTATTTTTAATTTTTAATTTTTAATTTTTAATTTTTAATTTTTAATTTTTAATTTTTAATTTTTAATTTTTAATTTTTAAGTTTTAATTTTTAATTTTTAATTTTTAATTTTTAATTTTTAATTTTTAATTTTTAATTTTTAATTTTTAATTTTTAATTTTTAATTTTTAATTTTTAATTTTTAATTTTTAATTTTTAATTTTTAATTTTTAATTTTTAATTTTTAATTTTTAATTTTTAATTTTTAATTTTCAATTTTTAATTTTTAATTTTTAATTTTTAATTTTTAATTTTTAATTTTTAATTTTTAATTTTTAATTTTTAATTTTTAATTTTTAAATTTTTAATTTTTAATTTTTAATTTCTAATTTTTATTTTTTAATTTTTAATTCTAAATTTTTAATTTTTAATTTTTAATTTTAGATTTTAATTTTTAATTTTTAATTTTTAATTTTTAATTTTTAATTTTTAATTTTTAATTTTTAATTTTTAATTTTAAATTTTTAATTTTTAATTTTTAATTTTTAATATTTAATTTTTAATTTTTAATTTTTAATTTTTAATATTTAATTTTTAATTTATAATTCTTAATTTTTTATTTTTAATTTTTAATTTTTAATTTTTAATTTTTAATTTTTTATTTTTAATTTTTAATTTTTAATTTTTAATTTTTAATTTTTAATTTTTAATTTTTAATTTTAATTTTAATTTTAATTTTTAATTTTTAATTTCTAATTTTTAATTTTTAATTTTTAATTTTTAATTTTTAATTTTTAATTTTTAATTTTAAGTTTTAATTTTTAATTTTTAATTTTTAATTTTTAATTTTTAATTTTTAATTTTTAATTTTTAATTTTTAATTTTTAATTTTAATTTTTAATTTTTAATTTTTAATTTTTAATTTTTAATTTTTAATTTTTAATTTTTAATTTTTAATTTTGAAATTTTAATTTTTAATTTTTAATTTTAAATCTTTAATTTTTAATTTTTAATTTTTAATTTATAATTTTTAATTTTTAATTTCTAATTTTTAATTTTTCATTTTTAATTTTTAATTTTTAATTTTTAATTTTTAATTTTTAATTTTTAATTTTTAATTTTTAATTTTTAATTTTTAATTTTTAATTTTTAATTTTTAATTTTTAATTTTTAATTTTTAATTTTTAATTTTTAATTTTTAATTTTTAATTTTTAATTTTTAATTTTTAATTTTTAATTTTTAATTTTTAATTTTTAATTTTTAATTTTTAATTTTTAAATTTTAATTTTTAATTTTTAATTTTTAATTTTTAATTTTTTATTTTTAATTTTAATTTTTATTTTTAATTTTTAATTTTTAATTTTTAATTTTTAATTATTAATTTTTAATTTTTAATTTTTAATTCTTAATTTTTAATTTTAAATTTTTAATTTTTAATTTTAATTTTTAATTTTTAATTTTTAATTTTTAATTTTTAATTTTTTATTTGTCATTTTCAATTTTTAATTTTTAATTTTTAATTTTTAATTTTTAATTTTTAGTTTTTAATTTTTAATTTTTAATATTTAATTTTTAATTTTTAATTTTTAATTTTTAATTTTTAATTCTAAATTTTTAATTTTTAATTTTTAATTTTTAATTCTAAATTTTTAATTTTTAATTTTAAATTTTTAATTTTTAATTTTTAATTTTTAATTTTTAATTTTTAATTTCTCATTTTCAATTTTTAATTTTTAATTTTTATTTTTTAATTTTTAACTTTTAATTTTTAATTTTTAATTTTTAATATTTAATTTTTAATTTTTAATTTTTAATTTTTAATTTTTAATTTTTAAAT
>CAVMKG010000107.1:0-2500 GCA_963682025.1 Cordilura impudica | reverse complement strand
AATTTTTAATTTTTAATTTTTAATTTTTAATTTTTAATTTTTAATTTTTAATTTTTAATTTTTAATTTTTAATTTTTAATTTTTAATTTTTAATTTTTAATTTTAAATTTTTAATTTTTAATTTTTAATTTTTAATTTTTAATTTTTAATTTTTAATTTTTAATTTTTAATTTTTAATTTTTAATTTTTAATTTTTAATTTTTAATTTTTAATTTTAATTTTTAATTTTTAATTTTTAATTTTTAATTTTTAATTTTTAATTTTTAATTTTTAATTTTAATTTTTAATTTTTAATTTTTAATTTTTAATTTTTAATTTTTAATTTTTAATTTTTAATTTTTAATTTTTAATTTTTAATTTTTAATTTTAATTTTTAATTTTTAATTTTTAATTTTTAATTTTTAATTTTTAATTTTAATTTTTAATTTTTAATTTTTAATTTTTAATTTTTAATTTTTAATTTTTAATTTTTATTTTTAATTTTTAATTTTTAATTTTTAATTTTTAATTTTTAATTTTTAATTTTTAATTTTTAATTTTTAATTTTTAATTTTTAATTTTTAATTTTTAATTTTTAATTTTTAATTTTTAATTTTTAATTTTTAATTTTTAATTTTTAATTTTTAATTTTTAATTTTTAATTTTTAATTTTTAATTTTTAATTTTTAATTTTTAATTTTTAATTTTTAATTTTTAATTTTTAATTTTTAATTTTTAATTTTTAATTTTTAATTTTTTAATTTTTAATTTTTAATTTTTAATTTTTAATTTTTAATTTTTAATTTTTAATTTTTAATTTTTAATTTTTAATTTTTAATTTTTAATTTTTAATTTTTAATTTTTATTTTAATTTTTAATTTTTAATTTTTAATTTTTAATTTTTAATTTTTAATTTTTAATTTTTAATTTTAATTTTTAATTTTTAATTTTTAATTTTTAATTTTTAATTTTTAATTTTTAATTTTAATTTTTAATTTTTAATTTTTATTTTTAATTTTTAATTTTTAATTTTTAATTTTTAATTTTAATTTTTAATTATTAATTTTTAATTTTTAATTTTTAATTTTAATTTTTAATTTTTAATTTTTAATTTTTAATTTTTAATTTTTAATTTTTAATTTTTAATTTTAATTTTTAATTTTTAATTTTTAATTTTTAATTTTTAATTTTTAATTTTTAATTTTTAATTTTTAATTTTTAATTTTTAATTTTTAATTTTTAATTTTTAATTTTTAATTTTTAATTTTTAATTTTTAATTTTTAATTTTTAATTTTTAATTTTTAATTTTTAATTTTTAATTTTTAATTTTTAATTTTTAATTTTTAATTTTGATTTTTTAATTTTTAATTTTTAATTTTTAATTTTTAATTTTTAATTTTTAATTTTTAATTTTTAATTTTTAATTTTTAATTTTTAATTTTTAATTTTTAATTTTTAATTTTTAATTTTTAATTTTAAATTTTTAATTTTTAATTTTTTAATTTTTAATTTTAATTTTTAATTTTATTTTTTAATTTTTAATTTTTAATTTTTAATTTTTAATTTTTAATTTTTAATTTTTAATTTTTAATTTTTAATTTTTAATTTTTAATTTTTAATTTTTAATTTTTAATTTTTAATTTTTAATTTTTAATTTTTAATTTTAATTTTTAATTTTTAATTTTTAATTTTTAATTTTTAATTTTTAATTTTTAATTTTTAATTTTTAATTTTTAATTTTTAATTTTTAATTTCTAATTTTTAATTTTTTATTTTTAATTTTTGATTTTTAATTTTTAATTTTTAGTTTTTAATTTTTAATTTTTAGTTTTTAATTTTTAATTTTTAATTTTTAATTTTTAATTTTTAATTTTTAATTTTTAATTTTTAATTTTTAATTTTTAATTTTTAATTTTTAATTTTTAATTTTTTAATTTTTAATTTTTAATTTTTTAATTTTTAATTTTTAATTTTTAATTTTTAATTTATAATTTTTAATTTTGAATTTATAATTTATAATTTATAATTTTTAATTTTTAATTTTTAATTTTTAATATTTAATTTTTAATTTTTAATTTTTAATTTTTAATTTTTAATTTTTAATTTTTAATTTTTAATTTTTAATTTTTAATTTTTAGTTTTTAATTTTTAATTTTTAATTTTTAATTTTTAATTTTTAATTTTAATTTTTAATTTTTAAATTTTAATTTTTAATTTTTAATTTTAATTTTAATTTTTAATTTTTTAATTTAATTTTTTAATTTTTAATTTTTAATTTTTAATTTTTAATTTTTAATTTTTAATTTTTAATATTTAATTTTTAATTTTTAATTTTTAATTTTTAATTTTTAATTTTTAATTTTTAATTTTTAATTTTTAATTTTTAATATTTAATTTTTAATTTTTAATTTTTTAATTTTTAATTTTTAATTTTTAATTTTTAATTTTTAATTTTTAATTTTTAATTATTTAATTTATTAATTTTTAATTTTTAATTTTTATTTAATTTTAATTTTAAAT
>CAVMKG010000106.1:12500-14945 GCA_963682025.1 Cordilura impudica | reverse complement strand
ATATTATAAATTATAAATTATAAATTATAAATTATAAATTATAAATATAATTATAAATTATAAATTATAAATTATAAATTATAAATTATAAATTATAAATTATAAATTATAAATTATAAATTATAAATTATAAATTATAAATTATAAATTATAAATTATAAATAATAAATTATAAATTATAAATTATAAATTATAAATTATAAATTATAAATTATAAATTATAAATTATAAATTATAAATTATAAATTATAAATTATAATTATAAATTATAAATTATAAATTATAAATTATAAATTATAAATTATAAATTATAAATTATAAATTATAAATTATAAATTATAAATTATAAATTATAAATTATAAATTATAAATTATAAATTATAAATTATAAATTATAAATTATAAATTATAAATTATAAATTATAAATTATAAATTATAAATTATAAATTATAAATTATAAATTATAAATTATAAATTATAAATTATAAATTATAAATTATAAATTATAAATTATAAATTATAAATTATAAATTATAAATTATAAATTATAAATTATAAATTATAAATTATAAATTATAAATTATAAATTATAAATTATAAATTATAAATTATAAATTATAAATTATAAATTATAAATTATAAATTATAAATTATAAATTATAAATTATAAATTATAAATTATAAATTATAAATTATAAATTATAAATTATAAATTATAAATTATAAATTATAAATTATAAATTATAAATTATAAATTATAAATTATAAATTATAAATTATAAATTATAAATTATAAATTATAAATTATAAATTATAAATTATAAATTATAAATTATAAATTATAAATTATAAATTATAAATTATAAATTATAAATTATAAATTATAAATTATAAATTATAAATTATAAATTATAAATTATAAATTATAAATTATAAATTATAAATTATAAATTATAAATTATAAATTATAAATTATAAATTATAAATTATAAATTATAAATTATAAATTATAAATTATAAATTATAAATTATAAATAAATTATAAATTATAAATTATAAATTATAAATTATAAATTATAAATTATAAATTATAAATTATAAATTATAAATTATAAATTATAAATTATAAATTATAAATTATAAATTATAAATTATAAATTATAAATTATAAATTATAAATTAAATTATAAATTATAAATTATAAATTATAAATTATAAATTATAAATTATAAATTATAAATTATAAATTATAAATTATAAATTATAAATTATAAATTATAAATTATAAATTATAAATTATAAATTATAAATTATAAATTATAAATTATAAATTATAAATTATAAATTATAAATTATAAATTATAAATTATAAATTATAAATTATAAATTATAAATTATAAATTATAAATTATAAATTATAAATTATAAATTATAAATTATAAATTATAAATTATAAATTATATAATTATAAATTATAAATTATAAATTATAAATTATAAATTATAAATTATAAATTATAAATTATAAATTATAAATTATAAATTATAAATTATAAATTATAAATTATAAATTATAAATTATAAATTATAAATTATAAATTATAAATTATAAATTATAAATTATAAATTATAAATTATAAATTATAAATTATAAATTATAAATTATAAATTATAAATTATAAATTATAAATTATAAATTATAAATTATAAATTATAAATTATAAATTATAAATTATAAATTATAAATTATAAATTATAAATTATAAATTATAAATTATAAATTATAAATTATAAATTATAAATTATAAATTATAAATTATAAATTATAAATTATAAATTATAAATTATAAATTATAAATTATAAATTATAAATTATAAATTATAATATATATAATAATTATAAATTATAAATTATAAATTATAAATTATAAATTATAAATTATAAATTATAAATTATAAATTATAAATTATAAATTATAAATTATAAATTATAAATTATAAATTATAAATTATAAATTATAAATTATAAATTATAAATTATAAATTATAAATTATAAATTATAAATTATAAATTATAAATTATAAATTATAAATTATAAATTATAAATTATAAATTATAAATTATAAATTATAAATTATAAATTATAAATTATAAATTATAAATTATAAATTAAAAATTATAAATTATAAATTATAAATAATAAATTATAAATTATAAATTATAAATTATAAATTATAAATTATAAATTATAAATTATAAATTATAAATTATAAATTATAATTATAAATTATAAATTATAAATTATAAATTATAAATTATAAATTATAAATTATAAATTATAAATTATAAATTATAAATTATAAATTATAAATTATAAATTATAAATTATAAATTATAAATTATAAATTATAAATTATAATTTATAAATTATATATTATAAATTA
>CAVMKG010000106.1:5000-7500 GCA_963682025.1 Cordilura impudica | reverse complement strand
AAAAATTAAAAATTAAAAATTAAAAATTAAAAATTAAAAATTAAAAAATTAAAAATTAAAAATTAAAAATTAAAAATTAAAAAATCAGAATTAAAAATTAAAAATTAAAACTAAAAATTAAAAATTAAAAATTAAAAATTAAAAATTAAAAATTAAAAATAAAAAATTAAAAATTAAAAATTAAAAATTAAAAATTAAAAATTAAAAATTAAAAATTAAAAATTAAAAATTAAAAATTAAAAATTAAAAAATTAAAAATTAAAAATTAAAAATTACAAATTAAAAATTAAAAATTAAAAATTAAAAATTAAAAACTAAAAATTAAAAATTAAAAATTAAAAATTAAAAATTAAAAATTTTAAATTAAAAATTAAAAATTGAAAATTAAAACTTAAAAATTAAAAATTAAAAATTAAAAATTAAAAATTAAAAATTAAAAATTAAAAATTAAAAATTAAAAATTAAAAATTAAAAATTAAAAATTAAAAATTAAAAATTAAAAATTAAAAACTAAAAACTAAAAATTAAAAGTTTAAAATTAAAAATTAAAAATTAAAAATTAAGAATTTAAATTAAAAATTAAAAATTAAAAATTAAAAATTAAAAATTAATATTTAAAATTTAATATTTAAAATTTAAAAATTAAAAATTAAAAATTAAAAATTAAAAATTAAAAAATAAAAATTAAACATTAAACATTAAAAATTCAAAATTAAAAATTAAAAATTAAAAATTAAAAATTAATAATTAATAATTAAAAATTCAAAATTCAAAATTCAAAATTGAAAATTAAAAATTAAAAATTAAAAATTAAAAATTAAAAATTAAAAATTAAAAATTAAAAATTAAAAATTAAAAATTAAAAATTAAAAATTAAAAAATAAAAATTAAAAATTAAAAATTAAAAATTAAAAATTAAAAATTAAAAATTAAAAATTAAAAATTAAAAATTAAAATTAAAAATTAAAAATTAAAAATTAAAAATTAAAAATTAAAAATTCAAAATTCAAAATTCAAAATTCAAAATTCAAAATTAAAAATTAAAAATTAAAAATAAAAAATTAAAAATTAAAAATTAAAAATTAAAAATTAAAAATTAAAAATTAAAAATTAAAAATTAAAAATTAAAAATTAAAAATTAAAAATTAAAAATTAAAAATTAAAAATTAAAAATTAAAAATTAAAAATTAAAAATTAAAAATTAAAAATTAAAAATTAAAAAATAAAAATTAAAAATTAAAAATTAAAAATTAAAAATTAAAAATTAAAAATTAAAAATTAAAAATTAAAAATTAAAAATTAAAAATTAAAAATTAAAAATTAAAAATTAAAAATTAAAAATTAAAAATTAAAAATTAAAAATTAAAAATTAAAAATTAAAAATTAAAAATTAAAAATTAAAAATTAAAAATTAAAAATTAAAAATTAAAAATTAAAAATTAAAAATTAAAAATTAAAAATTAAAAATTAAAAATTAAAAATTAAAAATTAAAAATTAAAAATTAAAAACTAAAAATTAAAAATTAAAAATTAAAAATTAAAAATTAAAAATTAAAAATTAAAAATTAAAAATTAAAAATTTTAAATTAAAAATTAAAAATTGAAAATTAAAACTTAAAAATTAAAAATTAAAAATTAAAAATTAAAAATTAAAAATTAAAAATTAAAAATTAAAAATTAAAAATTAAAAATTAAAAATTAAAAATTAAAAATTAAAAATTAAAAATTAAAAATTAAAAACTAAAAACTAAAAATTAAAAGTTTAAAATTAAAAATTAAAAATTAAAAATTAAAAATTTAAATTAAAAATTAAAAATTAAAAATTAAAAATTAAAAATTAAAAATTAAAAATTAAAAATTAAAAATTAAAAATTAATATTTAAAATTTAATATTTAAAATTTAAAAATTAAAAATTAAAAATTACAAATTAAAAATTAAAAATTAAAAATTAAAAATTAAAAATTAAAAATTAAAAATTAAAAATTAAAAAATAAAAATTAAACATTAAACATTAAAAATTCAAAATTAAAAATTAAAAATTAAAAATTAAAAATTAAAAATTAAAAATTAATAATTAATAATTAAAAATTCAAAATTCAAAATTCAAAATTGAAAATTAAAAATTAAAAATTAAAAATTAAAAATTAAAAATTAAAAATTAAAAATTAAAAATTAAAAATTAAAAATTAAAAATTAAAAATTAAAAATTAAAAATTAAAAATTAAAAAATAAAAATAAAAATTAAAAATTAAAAATTAAAAATTAAAAATTAAAAATTAAAATTAAAAATTAAAAATTAAAAATTAAAAATTAAAAATTAAAAATTAAAAATTAAAAATTAAAAATTAAAAATTAAAAATTCAAAATTCAAAATTCAAAATTAAAAATTAAAAATTAAAAATAAAAAATTAAAAATTAAAAATTAAAAATTAAAAATTAAAAATTAAAAATTAAAAATTAAAAATTAAAAATTAAAAATTAAAAATTAAAAATTAAAAA
>CAVMKG010000105.1:5000-225000 GCA_963682025.1 Cordilura impudica | reverse complement strand
AATATTGATTGAAAAAAACAATAAATTAGCTCTGCTTCCAGAACCGAAGCTTTCTTATTACTTTGGCACTTTAGTTTCCACGAAAGAAAATATATTTTAATATTAATCTTATATAAATAATATATATCTTTTCAGCCTGGACATCCTGTGGGTGAAATGTGAGGAAGTTTTACGGTGTTT
The DNA here is from genome assembly GCA_963682025.1 of Cordilura impudica. Taxonomy (NCBI): domain Eukaryota; kingdom Metazoa; phylum Arthropoda; class Insecta; order Diptera; family Scathophagidae; genus Cordilura; species Cordilura impudica. The sequence goes on along the minus strand of CAVMKG010000105.1, from coordinate 224,820 downwards.
TGAATGCTGTATAAATTTAAATCGTTTTCAAACTCTTTTGTGGATCGAATATGGATCTTTCAGCTACACTGTCCTTTCATATTTCTCCCGTTATCTAAAATATAATTCACAGAGACTGCCTCTGGACGTGTAAGTACCAGTATTATTGAAATAACTTAATATTTACTAGATATGCTATCAGCTTTTCATTTTCGGTGGTAAAAACATAAGTATTCACAATCAATAGAAAAAAAATTATTTGAAAAAAAATTTGTATACTTTAACCAACTAAATAATTTAAAAGAACCCAGCAAATAAAAGTGTTGTCACTTTAATATGTATGTATTTCTCTACTCTCAACTTGGCAAGTTAGGTAAGGTTGGAACTGGCTGCTAAACCAAAGGAAAAGCACACTTAGAGTCTGGGGTCTATTGTGATACCACGGAACGAATATGAGTTCCCCTCAGTCCCCACCGTAGAACCAGTTTGAGCTCCTGGTGAAGAGTCTGATTTGTGAAATATCCACATTTAAGAGATAAGAGAGATCGTGAAGAAACGGCGATCCCAATGTTCGAAGTCTCGTTCTGGAGAGCGCCGGGCATTAGCAAAGGAAGTGTTCTATGCTCTCCGCCTTCTCCACATCCATGCAGCTACGACAGAAGTCATTTCAGGAGACCCTGAGGCGTTCAGCGTGTCTCCCTATGAGGCAGTGCTCAGTGATAACAGCAACTACTGTCCAAATCTCCCCACGGGGGAGTGATAGTAGCGCACTAGTGCACTTATGATTCAGAGCCGGCCAGATTTGTCTCGTGATCCTGCACGTTGATCAATTAGCCCATCTGTTGTCGGTTATGCCAGCGGTGTGAAGCCGAAGTTCCAGCTTGCACGATTCCAGGGGTGTACCAACACATTCCAAGTCCGCTGGAACCCGTAAGGTAGTGCCCTGTCTTGCCAACTCATCCTGTGCCCTGGGACCCATATGAGTCTGATGCCGAACTGCTTGGCCATCTCATTTAAAGACGTGCGGCAGCTAAGGGTGGTTCTTGTTTTCAGGAACATTGATTCCAAGGATTTTACCGCGGCCTGACCTCTGCCTAATAAACACTGCAGTGGTCTGGCAACCTGCGAGCCCGATTTAGTCCAAGCTCCTTTGAATAGACTCCGAAACTAATTTGACCACACAATTTCGATCCGTCACTATAGAAGTTTATGGAACGCCTGCTACCTGGAATCCTCCCTGACCAAGATTCCCTTGTCGGTATCAGAGTTTTGTAGTGTCGTTCGAATACACTCCTCGGAGTAGTGTAATCCACGTTCAATGGTAAGTTCCTGTTACTAAGGATCACTCCATGGCCGCAATTATGACCACGCCATTGTATTGTGATTCTTAGTCGAATGGCCGATGAGGCCGCCGACTGCTTTCCTAATATGTCCAACGGTATTAGGCGTAAGAGGATGTTCAAGGCATCCGTAGGTGTAGTACGAAGGGCACCAGTGATACACATGGAAGCCATTCTCTGTACCCTTGCAAGAAGATTGGTATTGGAGGCCTTCTCTAGAGCAGGCCACCAAACGATGACCCCGTACAGCAGTATTGGGCGAACCACCGCTATGTAGATCCAGTAAGCAATTTTCGGGCTAAAGCCGCTTTCCAATGGCCTTTATGGAGAAGTATAAAGCTATAGCCGCCTTCTTCGCCATTTCCTCCAAGTTCCGTCTGAAGTTCAGCTTCCTGTCCAGGAATACGCCAAGATACATGGCTCCATCAGAGAAGGCGATTTCAGTACCGTAAAGAGAAATACGGTCGAAGGTAGGTATCTTATACTTCCTCGTAAAAGGAATAAGTTACGTTTAGAAACTTCCCATTTACGGCTATGACCACGTCATAAGCATAGGCGACCACGTTGCAGCCTTGTATCTCCAACGAAACTAGCATTGAGTTTAGCGCTAAGTTCCATAGAAGTGGTGACAGAACGCCTCCTTGTAGCGTTCCCCTGTTCACAAATCGGAATATTAGAGTCGTTCCCAATTTAGACGTTATCCGCCTATTGGCAAGCGGATTTCCAATCAGTGAGATGATCACGGAGTTCACTCCTAGACTACATAGTGCCGCTAATATCGAGTCCGGTGTGACATAGTTAAAGCCCCTTCTATATCCATAAAGGTTATCATGGTTTATTCTCCTATCGACAGTGATTTCTCGATGGTACTCACAAGCTCTTGAAGATATTTTTCGGTTGACCTTCCCTTGCTGTAAGCGTGTTGTCGCGCCGACAGCGGTTTAGGATCAATAACTCTTCGTAAGTAAGAATCTATCATACGCTCCATTGTCTTCAATAAGAACGGTGATAGACTTATTGGTCTGAAGTCTTCTGGGACAGTGTGTGAACTTTTTCCAGCTTTTGGAATGAACACCACTTTCGTCTCCCTCCACTTCAGGGGAATATGAGCTAAGTTCATGCAGCGAGTGAAAAGCCTACATAGCCAAGGGGAAATGTAGTCCGACACGTGCTGCAATTCAGCTGGACTGATACCGCCAGGTCCTGGAGATTTGTAAGGTTGGAAGCTTCTAATCGCCCAGTTCAGTGTTGGTATGTTGACTATCTCCGAAGCAATATCCGTCGCACTAGCGTCTGAGTATTCTGACGCGTGAAGCGACGTAGGGGAGTTGCCCGGAAAATGGGTATCCAGTAGCAGGCTAAGTGAATCCCACTAGAGGTAGTCCACACCCCCAGTGGATCTTTCAGATAACCTACTGTGTGAGGGGTAGAAGCCAGAACCTTTCGCAACCTGGATGCTTCGGAAACGTCTTCTATATTATCACAGAATTTTTTCCAAGAATCACATTTTGCCGTTCTAATCTTCTTCTTGTAGGTCCTAAGCTGCAGCTTGTAGGCCAACCAATCCTCGTCCGCTCTTGAAGACTTTGCCTTGTTAAAGAGTTTCCTGCAGGAGTCTCTGCCCTGTTACAGCTCGCTAGACCACCATGGTGGTTTCTTCTTACACTTTGGCCTTGCCGCGGGGCAAGAAGCATCTAGAGATTTGTTAAAAACCGTCGTAATATGATCCACAAGACCATCTATGTCCTCGGAATTACGCGGTTCGGATAAGGGTATTGTCGCCAATAACCCGGCAATGGTTTTACTATACTTAACCCAATTTGTCCTCTTCAGATTTCTGGGGACACTTTCCACCGGGTCGTTTTCTCTAAGCAAAAATTCAATTTATCGATGGTCACAAAAGGAGTGGTCATCCAATACCCTCCCACAATCAATTTTATCAAATAATGTGTCCGATACAAAGGTAACGTCAAGAAGCTCCCTACGAATACTAGTTACAAAAGTCGGTTCATTCCCCGTGTTACATATATATAGGTTAGTACTAAATAAAAACTCCAAAAGTAACTCACCTCTTTCGTTCAAATTGGTACTTCCCCAGATCGGATGATGTACATTGACGTCACAGCACAGCACTAATTTGTGTGTAGTCACACATTGTCTGGCGGAATAGGCCCAGGATCACAAAAATAGGCGTAGGCGAACCAGATTGATTTCCCATCTAGCTCCAGGCTGGGCGCTATTACATCCCTGTCACTGAAATTAGATAACAAGAAAATATTAAGGCTGTTCCTCGCCAAAATGCAGGTCCTTGGTGTACCTTTATCTTTAGCGACGAACAGCTTGGATTCAGGAGTCTTCAGTCCACAAACCCTGCCTCCAAAAACCCAGGGCTCTTGGATGAAGACTATGTCTACTTCACCTGTCGTCAGGCGAAGTAGAAGTGCAGCCGTGGCGGCTTTACAGTGATGGAGATTTATCTGTAGGAGCCGCATCATCTGTAGCTGCCTGCACGTCCATGTCCCTTACCGTGATTTCGGCCTCGTCCTCTGTGCTATCTAGGAGGTCATCTTCGCCACTAAATAGGCCAGAAGCGTCCCGCAACAGTTCGGAGTCGGATGTTAAGTATCCTTCCTCCATGGCTGTTTGGGAGCTCTCTTCAGCCTGGACTTCACCTGTGGTCCCCTCCCCAGCAGATTTTTCTATCTCCGTGATTGGTCCTTGGTCGCCCTTGTAGACTTTTATTTGGATTTGCCCAAAGCCGTAGCAAACTATGCCGTTTGTCCCGACTAAATGCGGGAGGGATTCGACATTGAGTAGTAGTACTACCTGTCTACGGTTCCCCTCCGCATCACCAAATCTACCAATCTTCCAATTGTGTGTTGGAAGGTTAGGATTGCAGACCTTCAGCATCTTTAAAATGGATTCAGCGTCTCCGGGAGTTGCCGGAATCCAAGCATGCGCTCTAGGTCGGGACGGGATGTCATGCTTTTGCACGACATCCAGTTTTGCTCCCGGCCATAGCTCTCCATGTTTGCTGACGGCAGCCTTATACAAGGCTATTGATCGTTGATCAGCAAAAGCTATCAACTTGGCCTTGATACCAGCCTGCGTCGCGACAGGTTGGAGGTGGACCTGGCATGTCCTCACGGACAGTGCAGAACACTTCGGCTAATTTAGAGTCCACATAACTCCACTTGTCCTTGGGGATAGTGCCATCTCCATCTCCCCTGTTAATGATTGCCATTACAAGGTTGTCTTTGACAACCTGGCTAAACGACTTCGGCACAGCATTGCCGGCCACCTTCGTGTGTTTAGGTAATGGTTTCTCGTCTGGCGAGCGCAACCTTTCAGCCGTCTTCGTAGTGTCCTGATTGCTATTACTGCCAGGAACACTTGTTTTAGCTGAGAGGTCCTGTTCTTCATTGACGTTTTTAGCCCATGTGAGCGACTCTCTGTTTTTCAGACAGCGTCGCTGGATTTAATTTCCCCAACCTTTCGATGATTTTGAGGCACAACCTTCTCTGCTTGTACCTTACCTTGGACGGACTTTATTACCCCCTGTTTTGGCAGACATAGACCCCTCCTTAGCAGCTGTCCCAAGGTGACCTAATTTGATCGTAGCCACCATGGGTTTGCTGCCAGTACTGAAATTGACCAGAGGTTGCAGCGTTTTCTACTTGGCCAGACTCCTGGGTCTTACCCTTTGAACAGCTGCTAGCTGAGCTAGCGGCAGAATGTGAGGCAGAGCCTCGAATTTTGTTTTGTTTTTTTTTGTTTTGTTTTTTTTTTGTTTTTAAAGTAAGCTTCCATTTTGGTCCCACGAGTGTGGGGGAAAGAATGTCAGCCGCGTCATAGCCCCCAGTAACGCAGTAAGGACGGCCCACTGCCTCTACCTACTCGCTGAGGTGCCCAGGTATCAGCGAGGCTCCTTTTAAATACACTCGGTAACCCCTGACTGCAAACCGTCCGATGAACACTCTGGATTAGGGGGTGAGTAGTAACCTTTGGTCGTGCACCTTCAAGGTTCTAGACATGGCCCAGGCTCAGGAAGAGGTACTGAAACAGTAAAACCCATTCCCTTACCTGTCTCATATAAGGAACCGCAGTGCACTTAAGCCACCGCATCGCGACAAGATTGTTACTCATGACGGCAGTGGGTTCCGTCAGATTGAAATAAACCCATATGATATTCCTAAGACTGCTTTCACTGTCGCTAATGGTCACTACGAGTATGTCCGAATCCTGTCTGCGTTAAAATTTCTCCGTCAATATTTAAGCGTGCAATGAATAATGTATTTAGTGACATAGTAGGACAAAACTACCTAGTTTATTTGAACGATATAATAATATATTCAACCTCCTTGGATGAACTCCGGGAAGCCAGGTTCGAAGTTTAAATTGACAAGTCTGATTTCATAAAAAAGTAAAAAGAACCATATTGTTACTTCATAAGGGCTTATACATAAAAGATGAGATACAAATGCGGTGAAGAACTTTCCATATCAGAGAATCCGACGTGGGGTACAGTCATTTTTGGGGTTTTGGTGATGAATCACAGAATCTGGGTATCTGGATATGATGTTTCGATGAGTATTGTATCCACCTAGGAATTTAACAAGAAGAAATCAGAGGTGTGTGTTTTAGAAATGAGTGCCATTTATTAGAATAAGCGGTAACGCGCCATCATCCCAATCAACTTTGCCTTCCTAAAGCTCTTGCATCGAAGGTTTAGCTATGACAACTAGGCCCAGCCAACCTAAAGGGTCCAATAATTTTGATATTACCGATCTGCCTTTTTGTAGCAGATGGTAATATAAGAGTCGGTCCGACAACATAATAAAAAATGTCTGACATGGGACTCGAGCTTATCCCTAAGGATTTATTGAGATGGAATCATCTATTTTAAAAAAACTATTTAAAAAAAAACGCTTTAATTATTTGCCATTATTTTAGTTTATACTCTTGAAAGGTTTCTCCACCCGACAGAGTGTCATCTCCGTAGACTACGTTTTATAGTTTATATTTTTGCAATCCTCCCCTAATCGTAGAGTAGTGCGAATCGCTAAGAACGACTCACAGTTCACCCCAAATTTTACCGTTTTTAACTGAAACGATTCTACAAAATCATCGGGGTCCTTGTGAAACAATATTCGGTAATACGGACTATCAACGTCAACGTCATTTTGGCGGTACATTTTCTGAACGTCCCCAGTATAGACATATGTATAATTTCGCCAAACTAGCACTATCTGTATTATATCGGTTTGTAGAATTGGGCCTTGGTGAAGCACGTCGTTCAATGAGAATGCGCTATTATTTTTCTTTAAGGCATTAAAAACACCAGTACCTTCGTAGATTTGCTTTCGGGTCGAAAAACCGCATAGTGGGGTAGGAAAAATCAAAAAAAGTTTTTTATAAATTGCTTATTTGTGCATTGATGTGTTCACATGATCCAGGTTCAGATATTCTTGGAGAACATTTTCATACTGCTCTTACAAATCAGGAACTTTAACGGGCGTTTTTCAATTTTTGAGCTAGCGCCATACTCTTGGAGGGACCGAGAAAAATATCGACTGCAAACACTCCATTGAAGGGGAGTCGTACAACAAATCGACGATGTGGCTGTCTAGTAGTGGTCGATTGGTGATTATGTGTTTTACCTTTTCGGCCTCTTCAAGTTCCCAAAACTTTTTTATTTGTTCGTGAAGAAGAGAATCATCAGACGAAGATACTGATGTTGGAAATACTTTTGTTTCGCTTTCCGGAACTAAACCCAACAAGTAAAGTTAGACTCCGTGGCTTCGAAACTTTTCAAAACGGTTGATCGAACACCTTAAAGGTTAACAAAAGGTATTATTCACTTCCGATTATTATATCAATTGAAGCTGGGTTAGAAAACTGTGCATCGGCGATGTAAAGACCGTGGATCCCTTCAAAATTTTGAATGGCCGTGACGGCAAAGTTTAGATAACTTTGGTACAACAATCGCTTTAATTTTCAATTTAAAGTTAGATAATCTGGATTTTACTAAAACCATACATTTTCCCTTAGGGCCCCTTACCACCGTTCCCCCGATTCCAGATATTTGTTAAGCTATTCTAGTGAAAATACCAATTGAATGAGTAATACATAAACTCAAACTGTTAAAATACCAATTGCATGAGTAATTCATAAACTCAGATTGTTAATGAAAATGACCGACATACTGTCAGTTGAAATATTTAATGCCAATGAACGCTACACTTTAAATGTAAACATTTAATACCGTCGTTAGATCACATTACTTGTTACTGCTATCTAATCAATGTGTATTTTCACTTATCCTCAAATTCGGTTAGTTTTAAGATTTATTATAATTATAGATATATATAAAATAGTCAATAAAGACAATATGAACGGTGTAGTAACAACCTAACAACCGTTGTAATGACTTTAATTAAAAAGTTCGGTCCTGAACACCGAACACAACATGGCGACTGTGACAATTATTCGTGACCGTGATTTATTTATCAATGTGCAAAAAAAAAAAAATTTACTATCCTAAAACCAAATAAAAATGAGTGCAAGTGTTTAAGCAATAATAAGTGAAAAACATATAAATGATTTTAATTTATATTTAGATGAAGTTGCAAACTTATTTATTTTTTTAAATATTTTTTTTATCAAACATTGAATGAAAACTGAACAATGATAATCTGAATACTGAATGAATATTTTTTAACAATTTTGAAAAATGAAAATGAGAAAAAATCGAAACCTGCTTTAATTGAAATAATATTTAAATTTATAATATAAATATAGTATATAAATTTAAAGTGTAAATATATATTTTTAAGTATGTAAATAGGTAAATAAGTAAATAGGTAAATACACTACCTATGCTTCTTCTCCAATGCAACGTATAAAATTTAAAAGTTAAAATAATTTATACAATATTAAAAGTCACTTTCTTTTTTGAAGAATTATGAGGTATATGTTTTAAGTGTGGTGGTATATTGTGTGTGTATGATGGGCAAGATGATCAATGGAGACGGATTTAATTGTGTTGACTGTTTTATTAATTCTTGAAATGAGTTTAAAAGGTCCTTCAAATTGTTGTTGAAGTCCTGATGAGTGATTAATTTTAACGAATACATAATCACAAGTAGTTAATGCTTTTGCTTTAGTCTTTATTATGATGAATAATTTTTGAAGGGTTAGGACTGTATTGATTGTATTATTGTTAGATACAACCAATTCTCCATATAATTTTAATTTTTGTCCGTAAACTAATTCAGCAGAAGAACAACCAACATCTTCTTAAAAAGCTATTTGTAAACCGAGAAGAATCCAAGGCAAAATTTCTGACCAATGTAATGAATTGTCCGATGAAGCAATTTATGTTTTGAGTTGTCGGTAAAAACGTTCTATCATTCCGTTTGCTCGTGTATGATAAGCAGAAGTGTGAATTTTATATGCACTAAGTAAACTAGTTAATTCACTAGATAATTTGGAAGTGAACTATGTACCTTGATCTACAATAATTTTTAGAGAAACACCAAAACGTGGAACATAATTTTGTACCAAAGTATTTGCTATAGTTTTCGTTGAAATTTTTTTGAGAGGATATATTTCAGGCCATCATGTGTGTCTGTCTATAATTGTTAATAAATACCGAAAATCATTTGAAATAGGTAGTGGTCCCACCAGATCCATATGTATGTGTTCAAATCTGCCTGGTGGAATTTCGATTTTTTGTATAGGCGTTTTTGAGTAAACATTAACAATTTGATGCCCAATCATTTAGTTCTTTTCGCATGTTAGGCAAAAAATACTTGGATTGAAGCAATCGTCAAGTTGTTCTTATTCCAGGATGAGATAATGGGTCAATTTTGTCAAAAATGCTTTTTCGCATTGAAATTGGAACATAGGAACGAGGAGAATGACTTGAGATGTCACACCAAATTTTAATGTTGTTTTCAATTTGTTTTCAGGGATGTGAAATTTGAATTCATAAATATCGCAAAAACCTGAGGTCCCTTTAATTTTTAATTTGGTTGTGAGATCAGTAATTACTTTGTTTTTAATATCTACTATGATGTCCAATTTTTCTAAAAAAATTTGGAAACATTTGCTAAAGGAAAAGGAAATCTAAAATCACGACGTAAACCTAAATTAACTTTGAGAAATTTTGAACCAAAAGTTTCTCTGGATGAACCATTTGCAGCAGTTGAATTAATGTTCGCATTTCTTTGAAGTGTTTGAATTTTGAAGATGGTACAACGGAGACTGCACTAGTATCTATAAGAGAATTCAAATTATTTGACTTATCAAAAATGAAAAGGCGGTGAGCAGGTTTAATCTTATTTCCATCATCTCTCGCCGTCATAATGGAATTTCTTAGTTTAAATTTTGATTAAAATTTGTATTGTTATTGTCAGAATAAATAAAACTGCAAGGATTGATCATTTTATAGCTTTTTTTTTTAATTTCCTATGATATCAACATATATCGTTAACACGATAATTAGAAGATCTTCGTTTTGAATATCTTCTTTGACTTGATGGATTCCGATCTTGAGATCTTGATCTTGTTTGAATTTCTGCTATATCCAATGAAAGTTTATTTAAATTTTGACAAAGTGTTGCTGTTATTTGTGTCAAATTATTTAAGCACTGTTTTTGTGTGATACTGGAAATTGTGGCATAGTTTCGAGATTTGTTCACGATTAACGATGTCAGTGGGTTGAGTGCTATCTCCTCCTGCACTGCGACCAAGTAGACCTATTGTGCACCCTCTTTCAGTATAGATACTTTTCCTGTTTATCCTAATCCATTGCAGCGTTTAGGAACTTGAGGATGTCCTTCACCGCCAATGATTTGTATCTTTCCTCCTTAATTTCAGATTCGCCAATTGTTTTATACCTTGGATATGCAAGCGCTGGACATTTTGGCAGTATATGTTCCATGGTTTCGTCGTCCTTCAGGCAGTATCTGTACATTTTATCTTCCGCCAAATGCATTTTGTATAGGATGTAGTTGTTTGGTAGTAGTTTAAGACAACTATTGCCAGGTTTCTTTCCGTCAGCTTTGTAGTAGCTGTATAGAGGGTGTATAATTCTTCTGTAAATATTGTGGATTCATTACATAGGGGGATGTGGAGTTTGCATTTCGGTCGGTAAACCCCTGCTCCTACTCCTTATGCTGTATTGGATCCGTCAGTGTACCACTTCTGGGCGTCTTCATATAGCCATGTAGGGTTAGATTCTCAATTGAATCTGCTCTGGATATTAACAGTGTGGTTCTTTTTAAGATCAAGTACAGGATCAATCTGATAGATACATACAGACATATCTTTGATATTTTTGGCTTTATCAAGAATCTTCAGGTGTCCTATATGACCGCCTTCTCTAAATTCGTATAGTCTGTGAAGGTCTATAGCTTGTTTGAAAGCTTCTCCTTGAATTGATATGGGCAGCACTGTAAGATTTAGGGTAACCTCCATAGCTGCCATAGGAGTGGTTCTAATTGCTCTTGTGATGTTCAAACATGCTGATCTCCGTACTTTGGATAATTTTAAGCGGGCTCCAGTCTGATTTGTCTTTTGCCGCCATACTATAGAGACATATCAAATACCCGGAAGAATCATTTGGTTATATATCCACAATGACATGTTAGGGGTTTAGACCCCACGATTTGTCTAGCAGTTGTCTGCCAGCTCATATTGACTTTACGGCCTTATTTATAATGTAATCTAAGTGAGGGTTCCAAGTGAGTGTTCTATCAAGTACGATATCCAGATATTTTACCTCCTTGAGTTGAACCTCCATTTTCCTTATGTAAGGTGTGGGCATTGTTGGGATTTATGAAAATTCCCTCAACTTCGCACCATTCCCATGTAAGTCTAAGTGCATTTGCATTTGATCCCCAATTATCCGGTCATGCGTTCCACCTACAAACACTGTAATGTCATCCGCAAAACCTACAAGCCATTATTATTTAGTTTTACAATTACGTCATCCACCAAGATTGACCATAGTAATGGGCAAAAAACGCCTCCCTGAGGGCATCCCTTTTTAGTGCTAATACTTCTGTTCTCATCTCCAAGATATGCCACTATTAGTTTCCTTGAGAGCATCTTTTTTATCCGCCCTGTCACAGTTGGATCTGAGTCCAATCTCATCAGCGCTCCTTCCATAGATTGAAAGCTGGCATTTTAAAGGGCACCTTCTATGTCCATAAAGGAGTATAGGGCTATACCCTTCAACTCCAGTGTTTTTCAATCAATACTTCAATACTTTGTGGACAGCTGTGATCGTTGATTTACCCTTTTCATAGGCAAATTGAAGATTGCGAATATAGAGATCGATCAGTTTCTCTATAGTCTTCAGCATGACGGATGAATTATTTATTTATTTATTTATTTATTTATTTAATAACTATACAATAATAAATTATTACAAAATTATATTAAGGCCATCAGCTCATGAAGGATGAAAGACTGATTGGTCTATATGATTTCAGATGATTAGCTGGTTTAGTTCCACCTAGATGGAATAAATCTAAGTGCAAGACTGGCCCTGAATATATGAACCAACTTCATTTGAAGCCATTCAGGAGCATTCATAAGTAAGGCTGGAAAAATCTCATCTGGTCTAGTGATTTGTATGGTCTAAGTGAGTTTGTACTCTATTTTACAATTTCATACGTTATCATTCTTTTAACTAAACTACTGATTTCATTGTCCTTATTTCTGATCTTGTTATCTTGCGTTGATTCCTCCATTTCAAAGCTGTATCCTGGGAACTGAGTTATAAGTAGAAACTCCAAAGTTTCCCCAAAGGATGTAGTTGGGTGAGTCATCTATTCTGAGAGTACCTATATTCTGATTCTTGTTCGAAGATAAGGCCCTTTGAATCTCGTTTCCGTTTGTGGCACTTCCTTCAATTTTCCGCAGAAGGTTTTCTAGGATAATCTCTTCGATTTCGTTACCTCCCTATTATATATAGTAAAGGCAGTTCTGTAGCGTGACCAGTCACCATTACCTTCAGCCCTATTAAATTCCTGCCTAGCTACCTTCCGAAGTTCTTCAAGCGTTTTATTCCACCATCTGACTTCCTATCGGTGCTCTTGCTCTTCAGTGGGCAGTTGTCCTCATAGGTATCTAGAATGTCAGTTGTCAATTTGTCAACAGCTGCATCCAGATCTATGTTTGTGCCCATTGGTAACCTAGAAGGCCCTATCCTTGCCTCAAGTTCAGATCTATATCTGCCCAATCTGTGGCCTTCGCGGATCTATACCACATTTTTGATACTAACCCTGACTTTATCTCAAGAAGAATGTGTTTGTAACCCGAAAATTAGGCCTCATTTGAAACTCTCCAATTCAAGATCATGCCCTGTATATTGTATGTAGTTAGTGTTAGGTCAATAACCTCGTGCCTGATCGCATTTTTATAAGTGGGATCCTTACCCCTGTCTGCTATCGCTATATTATTCGTTAAGATAAAATCTAAAAGTGACTCACCTCTTTTGTTGGTGTCCGAGCTACCCCATACCTTATTGTGGGCTTTTGCATCGCAACCAATTACCAGGCTTTTATTGTTCCTCCTGCAGTACTCCACTAGCACCTTCATCTTCCCCGTTGGCGCTTCTGTTGGTTCCCCCGGGAAGTAGGCAGAGGATAAGATCACCTCCTTGCGCACTCCCGTTTGTTTCGCCTCTATCAAGATGTCACCATATCACCATCCGCGAATTGTGAAATAACAAGAGAATTTCTGTTTTCATTAATTACAATGGCGGCCCTCGGCCTCACTGAGTCCATATCATAGATCAACTTACACTTTTCAATGTTAAGCCCACGTATCTTAGGTTAGGTTAGGTTGATAAGAGGAGCTATGTATACACATAGCTCATATCCGTTGTGTCCGGATATACACCTAAGCCAGTAGGTCGGCTTGTTGTGCGCTCTAAATCTCTACGTTCATTCGGTTATCTACCCCTCTACTAACTTAGAAATTCGGTTTCATTAGCAAATTTCTTGAGCATTTTGCAGCTTATCCCCCTAAGACCCGTCAGGCCTGGTAAGATGTCGTTGGATAGATATCTGACCCTTGTTCTCGCAAATGCAGGACAGTAACAGAGGTAGTGTTCTAGGGTTTCTAGGTCATCCTCTCCGCAAGCTCTACAAGTGACTGATTCCGCCCGTCCTATACGGTATAGGTGATCCCTCAGCTCAGAGTGTCCAGTAAGGATGCCAATTACCCTACTAAGTTCTACCCTACTCAGATTCAGGATTTCCGTAGTTCTTGTAGTGTTGGGAGAACCCCATAATATCTTTGTAAGCTTACCCACGTCAGTCTCTTCCCAAATTGATACATGCGCACAGGTGCCGAGTCTGCCAGTTCCAATTTGAGAGATTTGAAAGGTATTGGGCTTTCCAAATTTACTCCTTCCAGGAAAGAGCCCTTCCTGGCCAGTCCGTCAGCAATCTCATTTCCCATTATACCACTATCTCCTGGGATCCAAACGATCTCAAGTCTGCCTCTTCTGGAGAAGTTTGAAATCTCCTTACACTCGAGGATAGTCCTTGATCTAGCTTTGTCCGCGGATATCGCTCTGATAGCCGCTAGACTGTCCGTAAATATTTTCACGTCTCCGGGATTTGGGGAATCCCGTGCGTTAATAGAGCTAATACATTCCTTTATCGCTACCAATTCAGCCTGAAAGACAGAGTTGTGGTCCGGAAGACGGAGGTATATCCCTGTGGAACGGTCCGTAGAAACCTATCCCAGTCTTACCATGCAGACTAGAGGCGTCCGTATAGTAATGTGACCTGGAAGGTTTTGTAGAATATTCCCGTTCATCCAACTTTCCCTGTCTGGTGTCCGTATACTGCAGGGTATATCTGTTGACACTTCCGCGATTCTATCACAGCTATTATTCACTGTGTTGAGTACCGGAATTTGGTGTAAAATAGTCTGGTATCTGGTCATGTGGTCGGAGATATATTCCCCTGTTACCCTTAGTCGTAACATGGCCAGAGCTGCCTTATATTTAATTCTAATCTCGATTGGATGTATAGATTGAATATTCTCTAAAGCCCTCGTCGATGTAGTCCTCATTGCACCACTGATTCCTATGCAACAGAGGCGCTGTATCTTTTGGAGCGGTTTAATGTAACATTTCCTGTTCATTGATGTCCATATGAATATGGACGCGTAGGTTAGAATAGGTCTAACGACGCTTGTGTACAGCCAATATGTCATCCTCGGGTTTAAACCCCATTTGGAGCCTATAGTCCTTCTGCAAATCGCCCATACACCCTGCTCTCGATGTGGTTTTTCCAAGTAAGTTTTTTTTATCGAGAATCACCCCAAGGTATTTCACCGTCTGTGTGATTCTAATCGTTTTGCCCTGAAGCGAGGTTAATCAAAGTCGATTATTTTCGTCTTCATTTTAAAGAGGCATATTTCAGTTTTCCCTAGGTTCACATTTAAACCTATCGGTTATGCTTAGTCATATGCTATTTCGAGTGCATTCGATGCCCTCCTACATAAATTTCTGGGATATTTCGCCTTGGAAACCCTTATTGGCTAGAATCTTTAGCAGACTGTTTATGGTGGTCACCCAGAGAAGGGGGATGTCCCACAACAAACCTTGTTTCTTATTTTAATTCCACCAACCTCGCAACTTATCCATCTATTCCCTAGCATGTGACTGATCCAGGCTTTGATATCCCAGTCAATGTCGAATCGTTCTAGGGAGCGGAGTAGCGTATTGGTTGATACATTGTTAAAAGCTCCTTCTATATCAATGAATATAGCTAGGGTGAAGATTTTTAGATCAAAAGATCTTTCGGTGTGGTGAACTACTTCATGAAGCGCAGTTTCCACTGAGCGTCCCTTTAAATAAGCGTGCTGCTTGAATTTCAACAACTCATTTGGGATTTGATATATAACCATGTTATCGACTATTCGCTCCATGGTTTTCAGTAGGAAGGTTATCGGTCGAAAGGCCTTTGGGTTCGCGTAGCTTTCCTTTCCCGGCTTTGGTATGACGACCACTTTGGCCTCCTGCCATGCCCTGGGGGTGTACGCTAATTTTAGGCAAGCAGAGAATATACCAGCCAGACTACTACCAATTGAATCCCCGCTTTTTTGTAGTAGAGCAGGAAAGACCATCTGGGCCTGCTGCCTTAAAAGGGGCAAAGCTTTGTAATGCCTTAATTACCATATTTACGGTTATTTTATCATTTCTTTCCTTTCAATATTGTTCCTCATTAGGCCCTTCATAGTGCTCCTCATCGTATCCCGTCTGCTGTTCCACGTTGGTTCCAGTTTGTCGGGACACATTGGTACCAATTTCTGGGTTCCGATTTGGCCCAAGATCTTCGGTAAGAAAGTGTGTTTCTATCAATATTCTTAAGGACTGTTCCATTGATTCCGCCCGAATCCCGTCCTTATCGACTAGAGTTTCAGGATGTGAATGGGTTTTCGATAAGAATTTCTTGATTTTCGAGACGTCATTAACGCTATCAACCTGTTCACAGAAAAGTTCCCAGGAGTTGCGTTTGGCTACTCGAATATTTTTGTTGTATTCCCTGAGTTTTTCATGGTAGTCATCCCAGTATACTACATGTTTTTTACGACGAGCCCTATTAAATAATCTTCGGACATCCTTCCCGAGATTTATCAATTTCGTCAGCCGGGGTTTTACTCGGGGAGATCTCCTTTCCCGGAGTGGACTACATTCCTTGAAAGACTCAATTAGGCTCTTCGTTAATCTATCTACTTCCCCGTCAACCTCTTCAACATTCCTTGGGACTGTGGGAGGAGTAGTTAGACGGGCTATTAGATTTCTTCTAAATTTTGACCAATCCGTTTTAGCCTTATTCCTGAACTTAAGGGTCTCAGGCGGTGGTTGTATCAGATTAAATAAGATGTATCGATGATCCGAAAAGGAATGCTCGCTAGAGACATGCGAATCTTGGATATCGTCCACTAGATTTTTTAAACAAATTGAAATATCTAAAACCTCTTCCCTTAATCTGTTAACAAAGGTTGCCGTTTCCCCAGTATTAAGTGTGGTGCTATATGGTGAGAATTCGCATCGCACCCTATGAGAAATTCCTTACCTGTTGTTCTAGCTGTACTTACCATCTCTTCCAGTTCCGACGTCGGTGGAGGTGTCGGCGAGTGCGAAGGGAGATAAACCGATGCCAAGAGCATCGGCTGGCTTCCGTGTTGCAGGACGGTGGCATCTGCGGTGGACAAGTCTGGAGAAAAGAGATAATTTAGGTGACAAATAATACAAGTTCTCGGTCGAGTTCCTGTATGAGCATAAAAAATTTGGTAATTAGTATCATTGGGTCCAGTAACCTTGTCATTTACCGACCAAGGTTCCTGTACTAGTATGATATGTAACTTACCTTTTTGAAGTTTTTCCATCTGCGATGGAGGTTGATCTACATGAGCATGATCATTGTGCGGCTAATAGTTGTTCCTCTTGGGAGTTAGTTATTTCTAACTCTCCCTTTGTATCTGACGTAGATGGTGTTGGGTCATTGGAGGTCCCCTCACTAGTACCCGCCTTGGTCTTATCGGTTGCCTTATCCCAGCCAATGGTAGTTTTGCCTACTTTAAAGCAAACTGCGGCTGATACGAAGAAGGCTTTACTTTTTGTTGTTTTGAGGCTAACCATTGACTCCTGATCAATACCCACAACGAAAAGAGTGCCGTTTTGGCCCTCCTCTCTGTGGAATATCTCCCATTTGTCAGTGGCTAGACCTTTAGTTTGGCCAAGACCTTAATTACGTCTTCGGTAGCAAGCTTGCTTCCCCAACCTTTGATGAAAAACAACGCTTTGGTTAGGGATGGAATGTCTGCCATTTTGACGAGGGACAGTTTGGCTCCCAAGGAGCTGGTATATATTTCACCATTTGCTCCGGGGTTTGTACACATGCGTTGGACGCAAGGTATAGCATAAGTACGTCCATGAAGAATTTGCAGCTATTTATTTGGATCTCTTGGGCCTCCTTTTCAGCCTCTAGAGCATACTCCATGATCCTTTTAGTAAATGCCTCTTCGAGTGCTGTTCTCTGGGCAGTTGGGATTTTGCCGGTGGGACTACAATGGCATAACAAAGTTCGTCCATTGCTGGTTTTTTCGCCATACTTGCATATTAAGTCGATTGTTCCTTGCCTGATGGTGCAATCTATTTTCTCTTCGTTGCTTGTTTAACACCTTTGAAGGAGTTTTGAACTTGCAATGAAGAATTACCTTTTGCACCATCTTTCCCAGTTAAAGTTGGCCCAATAACCTCTCCTTTGGATTGAGTTTCCGCGATGGTACCTCTGTTCTTCAGCTTGGGGTTATTGATCAACTGTGTACTGGTTGGCATGGAATTCCTCTTCTTCTTCTCCTGTTCCTCAGGAGAACGTATCCGCTTGCCCGCATCCGAGGATGTGGGTGTAGAAGGTCCATTATCCTTAAGGACATCGTGCGTCTCTTTGGCTTTTTGTGCTTTCCGGTTCATTTTGGCGATTTTTCGTCGTTGGGCCCCAGATAACTTTTTCTTATTGGTAGAGAGTTTAGCTATGCTGGCGCTTACCTCCTCTACCATTTTGATCACATCGGAATTTGCCTGTTTAGGCTGTGTGGCAATGACTGTGTCGTTGCCTTCGTTTGAGGAATTCGATTTGTTGGAATCCGAACCTGTCATGTGAGGTTGAGATCGTACAAGGCTCCCTCTCCGATCCGACTCCTCAGTCTCCTTATTTTGGGTTTTTCTTGTAACATATCCATCTATAGAGGCCAAGTTACCCATGTCCATAGTGGGCTTGCAGTCACCTGATCTCGACGACTGCGCGCCCGCTTGCTCACCACACTTAGCCGCCGGTACTGGGTTGTTTAGGCCCTGCACCGTAACTTTTTCATCTTTTGAAGACATTAAAACAATGTTTTGGTTTCTTTTCGGGAACCAACCGCTATCCAGTTTTTGGTCCGCGGTGAGTGCATGAACCCCGAAAATCAACGTCGTCTTGTAAAAACATCTTTGGTTACAAAGGGAGCTTTTACCTGACTACGATGATCTTTAAGTTAAATGCTCTCTAATAGTAGTCTTCTACAACTGCCGGTGAGCAGTTGTATCAGAGCCATTAGGGTGCATCCTAACCCCCCTATCCACCACATGGGGACACGCCCGATGGGAGACGCATCTCCACACGAGCGTATCTTACCCGACCTTATCCAGGGCTCTTGGATCAGGTGTTGGATAGGTGTTCGTGGCAAACCCTCTGCTATTTTCAGCCGATGCCGCTCTAGCGTGTTGAAGATTTGCCTGAACACACTTCATTTTGATGTATTTGTCGTTGTTTTTTTCTATGGAAAAACTTGGCCGCTGAGAGTTTGTTAACGGACTGTCCATTGTCCCTTAATTTGACCTTCGAAGCATCCTCCATGCCTCCACCTTAAGCGCATCGTTCTGTTTTTGGACAAAGGATAGAATCCTTTCAGTTTTAATATTTACAGCGTTGGGGAAGTAACCAACAGCAACTTTAGGGTGAGGTACTTTAGTTTCGCCCGTTGCTCACAGATCTGCTGTTGACCATGGTTTGAGGTGTGGAGTCAGCTTTTTAATCCATACAGCATCATTTTTGCATTGTAGGGTCATGAAACCTGCTTTATATTTCCTATTTAGGAATTGAGGTTTTATCTCATTCTCCTCTAGCACTTTGTCCATGATGGCATTTTTGGACTGTAGTGAGGACCGTATTTTGTCCAGTGAGCACATCTTTGAAAAATGGTTTATTCTGAAGTTTCGGTTTTTGATAAGATTTAGCCATGGGTTTGACTTTAGTCGGTTCTTCCCTCTGGCGCTTTTTCAATATCGCTTCAGGAGATTTATTGGTACTTCATAAATTTTATCAACAAGATGAAGTTTTTCTTCAACACTTTTATCACTACAAGATGCTAAATGTGTATGCAATTGTTGTGGTTATTTGCGCTGCCACAACTTGTACAGTAATTCGCGACTGAGAATTGAATCAGAACCTGCCAGGGACTTCATGTCTTTGAAAATTTCTGAAGGTTTACGATCACCTAGACTTGTATTGGAGAAACGTTCCTCTAATCTCTTTGCTTCACTAAGAGAAAATCTTTCGCACAAAGTATTTCTAATGCACTGATATTTATTAGGAGCTGGAGTTGTTTGAATAATATCTAAAATTTTTGTAATAACATTTTGTGGAAGTGCAATTAGAACAGTTTGATATTTAAAATTATCGTTAGAAATGCTATGTGAAGCAAATTGTACTTCCGCATGTAAAAACCAAGCGTCAGGACTTTCAACCCAAAAATTTGGTGATATGATTATTAGATTAAAAATTGATGTTTCATAAGGAATTGTACGCTGAATATTGTACGTATGTTATTTTCCATTGTGTGTAATGTTGAATCAATTTATAATGGATAACTTCTAGTGAAAGAATGCGTTAAAACCATTAGAAAAAAAAATTAAGAATCAAGAAAATTTTCATAGAAGGAGAGTTCTCAAATATCGGTTGATTAGATAATATGATATTTATAATTGATGTAATATATAATATATATGTAATTTATTATTGTTCATGATAATAACAATATATAATGTAAAAACTTTGAATTAAATTTTTTTAAATAATCTTTTAATGTGTTATAATAAACTTAATTGTTGCTTCTGCTGCTGATACTGCTGTTGTTCGCTGATAATGTTGCTGCTGTTGGTAACGTTGTTGCTGTTGATATAATTCTGTTGTTGCTGCTGATTATACTGCTGCTGTTGCTATTGATGTCGTTGCGAGTGTATCGGCCACACCTGTTAAATCATCCACAATGCTTTGGTCGAATAATATAATTTTTAGTGGGACTGCACAATTTATTATTTTTAACTTTGTTTTTAATTGTTTTGTAAAGATTCTTTTTCAGTGTATAAGTTAAGGCATGTGACACATTGTGAAAGACATGCCAACAAATAGGTCACCCAAATATGGCGAATAAGTCAGTCCGCCAATTATGTCGTCCAATATGGTGAACAAATCAGTTCGCCATTCATTTTTCATGTTTAATGAAAACATACCGCCCATTATGATGGACATTCATATGTCGTCATTCATTTCTGTAAAAATAAATATTTTGCCACCCAACATGACAAATTTAGTTCATGTATTTTATAAATGTTTTGCCCTCATCAAATTACTCACAATGGGCACGAGTATGCCGCAATCTCGCATTGCTGTGTTTAACATTTGTCCTTATGTCGCAATATCATATTGCATTCCCAGGCATTTTTATTTATTATTTTTCTGGCACCAATTACGACCATTCACACTGTTAATTGTTTTGGGTGTCAGTTTCACAAAACATTTGCTCAAACCGCTGCATTTTATTTTTTCCCCTAATTCTGCAGCGTGAACAGTCCTCAAGTCAGTGCACTTGAAACTTTCACGATTTATGATTGTGAAACCAAGGCACTTGACTTGAATTTATGTCAACCATATGTCTTGATTGAGGTGCGTTTTTTTTATGGTTTTCAGGTTTGGCTTGCTTTGGTATTTTTTCGATGGTGTTTCTCTGTCGTTGAGGAATTGAACATTCTTTATATTTATTACGATTAAGTAAAATAGCTTCAGTTTTGAAAAGTAAACTCAGACCTACATAGTAGGTAAAGAAATTATGTTTTAAAAGAAATTCATGAAATTCATTAATCTGAATTGTTTCAAAAAACTAATAACTAAAACTGTATTGTATTGTAACTAAAGAAATAATAAAATTAATAAAAATTTACTTCATAAATACTTTTAATCCTGCATAAGAAAGATAACTTACATAGTAAGTACAAATAATAAAATAATTTATATAATAAAAAAAAGTTTAATTAAATATCCAAATATTTTTTTAAATTATATATTATTGAAGATGATAATGAAAATTAATTTATTTTTTGAGTTAGAATGTTATTTAATTTAATTTAATTTTGTTGGCCTTTTAATGGTTCGTAGTATCTTAACAATATTCAATAGTAATTTGCACACAAAAGCACCAGCTAAACACAAGATTTTAAATTAATTGTTGATTTGTTTTCATAATTTATTTTTAATTTAAATTTGTATTTTTGTATTGTTTACAAAAAATATTATTTATTTGTCCTTTTTATTTATTTTGTAGGATCTTTTGTAGTCCTTTTTGTGGTTTGCAGGATCTTTTTTTGATAGTCAAGCAGTGTCTATTGCCATGCTCCAGACATGCAATAGAACACCATGCATTCTATGGTGAGTCGCACTGCACAGTCACTTATGACAATTTGCTTGCATTGCAAATAAATGTTACACTTTATAATGTTACATTTTTATAATGTTTGCCTCACACGTTAAAGATGTTGCATTTTTAATGGTCAGAATAGAACATAAAATTACAACTATGCAACACTTTTAATGAACAGCTGATTTTGTTGACATTTTTATTCTTGGACACCAAAAAGGAAAAATAAAAAATAAAAAAACATTGATATTTTCCATATTAATAATTTATTTTAAACAAACCAATAAAAATTACACTTTTCCTTATTTTTTTTTTTTTGTTTCTTTACACAAATACACATTTATAAACAACACAAATGTGAGCTGTTTTATCGTGTTATTCTCCCCCTCTGAATTTTTAGAGTGCGAAAAATTCACCTTTTTCACAAATGTATAGTGCGGCATTTTTAGAAAAGAACATGTTACCCTTTCGTAAGGTTGACATTTTTTAGAAAAGAACACAAAAAGAGAAAAAAAAGTGCGAAGTGGGAAAAACGTGTAAAATTTTTGCCAGAAAAGAAAACGCCATAAGTTTAAATTTAAATAAGAAGACAGTTGTCGAAAACCGCTTAGTTAGAGCACAACAAAAGAATGTGTTTTTGTAAAATCTACTATATGGCGATCCTGCCAAATAAGTGCAAAAGTGCGAGAAAAGAACTTCGTTATAAACTAATGAATATATAATAAAAAGTTAACATTAAAAGAAATGAAAAAATTCGAACAAACAGTAAAATTAATAATTTTGCCATTTATAAAATTACATTAAACAAAAAAAAAATTTAGTGTATTGAGAATAAGAAGCGTTAAAAGCAGCCATAAAATCTGCACCATTTGCTAAATTTCAAATATAAATTATATGTCAAAAATAGCATAACACACAAAACGTAAAAAAAAAATTATTTTAAATAATATAGCTTTTTTTTTTAAATCCTAACAATTGCATTTTCTTTTTGATTTATCAAAAATTATATGCGTGTGAATAATTTCTTTGTACTTTGAATCAAGCAAAAGTATTAAATGACGTTAACACGCAAACTGAACTCGCTCGAAATAAAATGTGCTGAATTAATCAGTTAAATGAAATCAGTTATAAAACCACTCTAACATTTTTTCTAAAATGTTCTAAAATATATCCGGAAAAATATTGAAATGCAATGCGGCCACGACATTGCTGATGGAAGAAACAGGTGTGGCCAATACACCTGCAATGTCAACAGCAGCCACTACAAATTCTACACACAGGCTGCAACATTTTCATCGATAACGAACAAAGGCAATAACAGCACCAGCGAAAACGAAACAACATAAACCATATTTTAAGATAAGTCCAAAATATAATAAATAAAAAATTTTATAACATTTAAATTTTTTTACATATTACTTATTTCAGTTTTAACTGAAAATTTTAATTTCTTAATGTAAATTTGAATATTGGGTTTTGCATTTTATTAAAAAATTTTGCGAATTATTATAATTTGTATATTCCTTGTAATTCCTGTGTGCCTATTTTTCATTAGCAAATTTTATTTTATTTTATGACACATAACGCATAGTGTGGATGAATCCAACATGCCGCAAACAGTCGCAGAATTTTTGGGGATTGCCTCAAAACTAATTCCAGACTATGACGGTAGTTCTGAGAATATACAGAGTTCTGGACGCGTTGAACCTCGTGGATTCCATTACGGAATCACACGAAGCAATAGCTGTTACCCTGGTCAAAGCGAAACTTAAAGGTAAAGCCAGATATTTTATTACAGCGAAAACTACACTCCAGAAAATAAATGGCACACTCAGGGCTAAAGTGAAGGGCGAGAAGGTCGAATTAGTGACCGCGAAGTTGTTGAATGTGAAACTGCATAACAAAGGTCCCAACGATTATCCTAAGGAGGTGGAAGACCTCAGAAATAAATTAGAGATGGCTTATTTATCTGACGGTGTTCCACCCCACATAGCGAGCACATATGCCAAGCAGTTAGTACAATAATTAGAAATACATCGAATGAAAGGGTCAAACTGATCATGTAATCAGATACTTTCAAGGATATATACGAGGTGTTTGCAAAATTTCTTGATAGTTGTGCTATCGTTTGTGATAGACAAAATTCTGTAAAAGCCCTCGCTATAATCGCTGTGGTAATTTCCAGCGCCGAGGTCGTATTAGAAATAATAGTAAAGATATATATAATAAACATATTGAAAATAATATCAGAAGTATATATGGAATAAAGGGTAATAGAAGAGATATACGTAATAGGAATAATAGAAGAAATTTTAATGTTCGTTCGGGAAACGTAAAAAGCTCCTTAAATACTCAATAGAGGGAAAATATACAATATAGACCTAAGTCTCTACAGCTATTTGCAGATTAGAACATGAATAATAATATATCCACTTTTCTAGTAGATACAGGTGCCTGTATTTCAAATACAACGGTATTAAAATACAACCAAGTTCTTAACGGACACATAAATAACGGCAAATAGACGAATACAAACGGTATTGGACAAGGTCTGATAACTACACTTGGTAAAGTTCATACGGCTTTGAAAATTGAGTAACTCCTCATACCACATGGCTTTCATGTCGTGGATGACAACTTTCCGATTCAGGTAGATGGAATTATTGGAATGGATTTCATTAAAAGTGTAGATGTATATAAGACTATCAAGGTGACAAAGATTACATTATCTTAAAAAACAACGATGTTCCATATGATACAGCTATACCATTGATGAACGCCCCGAATATTAATTCTATATCGCTACCAGCTCGGTCTGAAGTTATAAGACCAATAAATTTTTAATCAAATTACGAGGATGTGTAAGTACCACAACAGACACTCCAACATGTTGTATACATCGCCAATACCATAACATCTAGGTCGAAACCACTGGTGAAAAATACCAATACAACTGACAAAAGCCTCATCATTAATAATGTTCAAATAGAAACAGAAAGTCTAAACGACTACAAAATCGACGAGCCTAGCTGCATTTCCAATAAAAATAAGGAAAAATTGGAAAAATTATCAAAAAAATTTCACGAGTTCGCTCGTGCTGAGTTGAAAAATTCATGCTCGGAATTATTGACATATTCGTACTAGAATCTGAGAAAATAACAACCAAAATTTCTATAAACAAAAACTCAGACTCAAATATGAGCAGCCTGTATATATGAAGAACTATAGAATCCTCGACTCTCACAAAGGAAAGATGAAAAAACAAGTCGAAAAATAGTAAATGATGATATAGCCGAACCATGAATTTCGGAACATAGTAGTCCAATTTTGTTAGTACCAAAGAAGCCCTTACCGGGTACAAATCAGAAAAAATGGAGATTAGTAGTCGACTATAGGGAATAAATAAAAAATTAATACCTGACAAATTCCCGCTACCTCGTCTGGATGACATTCTAGATCAACCAGGCAGAGCAAAATATTTTTCATGCCTAGATTTAGTTAGAGATTTTCATCAAATAGAATTGGAAGAAGAATCCAGGGACGTAACGTCATTTTTAACGGAAAGTGGTTCCTTTCAATTTAAAAGACTGCCTTATGGTATTAAAATCGCCCCGAACTCATTCCAACGAATGATGCTTTGGCATTTTATGGGTTATCACCAACCCAAGCCTTTGTATATATGGATGATTTGGTCGTTATAGGTTGTTCTTCGGAACATATGTTACAGAATCTAAAAGATGTATTTGACATCTGCAGAAAGTATAGTCTTAAATTACATCCGGATAAATTTTTCTTTTTCTATCGTGAAATGACATTCGTAGGTCATAAATGTACTGATAAAGGTATCTTACCAGATGACAGCAAATTTTTAATAATTGAAAGCTATCCTACACCAAAAAGTGGTGATGAAGCTAAATGCTTCGTTGCATTTTGCAACTGCTATAGAAGATTCATTCCGAATTTTGCTGAATCATCACGACACGTTACCAGATTGCCTAAAAAGAACGTACCATTCGAATGGACTAAGGAGTGTGAAGATTCTTTTCAATTACTTAAAAGACAACTGCTAAATTTGAGGATACTACAGTATCCAGACTTTTCCAAAGAATTCTCTATAATGACAAATGCAAGCAAACATTACCTGTTTCTTACGCATCCAGATCTTTCACAAAGGGTGTAATTAATAAATCTACAATAGAGCATGAACTTGCTGCAATCCATTGGGCAATACAATATTTTGGACCATACACTTATGGCAAAAAGTTTGTGATGAGAAGCGATCACAAACAATTAACATACCTGCTTTCTTTGAAAAATCCGTCATCAAAATTGACACGTATGTGGTTAGATTTGGATGAATACGACTTTTCAGTCGAGTGTTTTGGGGGGCAAGGAAAATAAAAAGGGCGAGAAAATTACGCCGTAGATGCGCCGCAGCATTTGAATTTAATGATATAAAAAATATAGAGGTAAATAAAATATTAAGGGTCACAACTAGACTTAAGTCTAGGAAAAGTAGGGGAATAGAAAACGCAACCCCGATAAATTGGTTAGTTTGGAGATATATGAGGCAGAAAATGCCCAAGAGCACCGTAAAATGCCTCACATGCATTTTACGAAGCATAAATTAATTATCCGTAAAGGAAGGAAAAAGCTTTCCGAAATCAGGTTAGATGACTTCGTTATTAATGGAAAAGTAGACTTAGGTCACCTCTTTCCAAGGCTTGAAAAAATAGCTGGTAACATGGGTCTATCAACCATGCGACTATCACTAGCTGATAGTCTGCTTAACATCCAGGAACTGATATTGAATCTCTCAGAGAGAAGGGTAATGCAATCTTGCAAGATTTAATCATAGTGTTCATACCCATATTAAGAAAAATAACTACCAATGATGAGAAGAATATAATTATGAAAAAATATCATCAGGATCCTATAACCGGTCAACATTCGGGTATAACGCGAATGAAAAAGAAAATTGGCCTCAAATATATTTGGAATGGCATGACTAGGGACACAACTAGATATGTCAAAGAATGTGAGAAATGTCGAATAGAAAACTCTACATCTAAACTAAGGGGACCTTTCGTTGAAATAACAACTGCAAAAGCATTCGATAGTGTCAGAATTGACATTATCGGGCCCTTAGCAAGGTCTGAGTGAAGTACCGAGTATGCAGCTACTGTTATGTGCAAATTATTGGATTGTGGTTGTTTTCGTAAAAAAATATTTTCTTCGGATCGACACTGATCTGGTTCCTTTGATAAATGAGAACACTTCACTTTTTACTTTAAGTTAATTTTAAAATTATTTTTTATTTATTCGAACACACTTTGAGGAACTTTGATACTTAATAAAAACTAATAATGACTTGCTATGCTGCTTTGTGATATCTTGTATGTTGCCTGGTAATAACTAAGAGGCTGTCTGGTAATAACTGAATATGATATTCATATGCAGTGTTCTTTATACTAAAATATTTCTATACGAATAAAGAACAAAGAACAAAGAAAACGTGTTACGCATTTATTCTATAGCTAAGATCCCACTATCGGCGCAAATAGCACAATCTGCGACGATTTTCATCGTGCTAAATCGGACACATTTCAAAAAATTGCACAATTACTTTTTCAGCGTTCCCATTATCATCGCATATTGTGGCAATCTTTTTCGGTGCACATCGGCAAAAACAAATATGCGACAATAATCGGCGCAATATGGTCACACTATCGTGCTGTAACATATGTTAAATTAAATCATATGTGTTTGTTTAGTTGCTGTTCGCGCACATATTTTTTTTTAATCATAATGGATTATCAAAAACAAAAAATTAAAAGTAAAAGAACAATTAAGAAACGAAGCATTTGGGTGAGAGAGTGGTTACAAAGAAGATGTGAATATGGCGCATATGAGAGCACTTTACGCGAATTTCGTGAAATTGAAAATCAAAATTTTCTTTTCAAAAATTATGTGCGAATGAATGAAAGCACTTTTAATGAATTGGTTGAACTAACTACACCATACATCCAAAAGCAAGACACCCTCCGCTATTTAGCCACTGGTGACAGCTTCAAAAGCATTTCAGCTTTTTTTCGCATTGCTCCAAATACCATATCCAAGTTCGTTCCAGAAGTTTGTGATGCAATTTTTGCAGTACTTAAAAATAATTACATAAAGGTACAGTATTTTACGTATTTTACTAAATGCAAAACGTGTTCATTTCGCACTATTTTTCAGATGCCTTCAACACAACAACAGTGGACTGAAGTTGCTTCGAAGTTTGATCAATTATGGAATTTTCCCCACTGCGTAGGAGCACTTGACGGAAAACATGTGAATATGATCGCTCCACCAAAATCAGGAAGCACTTTTTATAATTATAAAGGTTTTCACAGCACTGTGCTTATGGCTGTTGTTGATGCTGAATACAAATATTTATATATTGACGTCGCACAGTGGCTGAAAATCATTTTTCATTGGCCAAAATTCTGTAACTTTTGAACCGATCAAAATATTTTAGTACTGTTTTTTTTAATAAATAGATAGATAGTTGATCTTGACTCAGTGTGAATTTCATTTAAATTGATTGAGTACTTTTTAAGGAATTCTAGGTCAAAGTTTAACTTTTGATTTTTTTTAACTTTTAGCGTGATATATGTTTTTTTTTTATTTATTTTTATTTATTAGAAAGTGTCATATTTGGAGTTAAATAATTATTATAAACATTTTTTGTAATAATGAAATTTTTTTAATGCTTACACTCAAAAAAATTTTTACACTCAAAAAAATTTTTACACGCAACAAAATAGTAAAATTCACTAGAAATTTAACTAGTATTACTAAAAAATTAAAAATGTTTGCTATCAAATTTGCAATTTGCTGACACTCAAGGAATATTATTATTACTACAGAAAAATTTATTAGTGTTTGCTGCCTAATTTGTTACACTAGCTAAATAAATCTGCTAAACATTAGCGCAATGATTCTAATTTTTTTTTTAATTTTGATATGAAAATATGGGTTCTTATTTTTTGAATCTTTCTTATCTATTAAAACATTGCATTCATATGTGGGAAACCTTTTAAGAATAAAAACTGCAATAGATTTAAATAGCATTTGTAACAATGGTAGGTTCTGTTTATTATTATTTTTTACTAATACTATGTTTTTCGTACTTAAATAACAATGAAAGGCAATTATAATTATTATTCATTAGACTCAAATATTGATTGCAAATATTCCATATTTTGTTCTGTGCTATTTCTGTTCTTTAGTAGTTTTTTGGCTTCTTCATCTAAATCCCGATGTTCCACTTTCCATTGATTTCGAATACTGGAGATGAACGGATCTGACGTTGCCAATAATATATTAAATAGATCTTCATTTGTGGAATTTCGTGACATTTTTCTAGTATTGTGCTGTCTATAAAATCTGTAATCCTTGTTCCTTTTTTCCTGAGCCTCCTCTGATAGATCTCCAAGTGGCACCAAATGATATTTAATGACATCTTCTCCATGATAAAGGATTTTGTGGACTGTTGCAGACATATTTCTCCATGGGTAGTTGGTTGTATATATTTTTGCAGTTTCCTTAGCATAATCTCCAAATTTTCTAGAGTCAATTTCTTCATTGCACGCAAGTACTTCTAGGATTATTTTAAATCTGAAAATAAGGTTTAAATCCACTCCTGTTATTTCAGATGCTGTTTCTGGATCTGAAAAGAATCTTCTTGCGGTATTGCCATCATTTGTATTGCCTGACCCTTGTTTTGGCTGATCTATAATCAATCCAAATTTGCGATATTCATCTTGAACATGTTTCTTTTTTGAACTTCTTAACTCTTTGTTGGTTTCGTTGTTTCTTATTGATCCTGAAGGCCCGAAATCCAAATCATAACTGATTTTTAGTATGTGTTCCATAAGTCGTATTCTTGCATGTAGTGGTGATAATCCAAATTCGAAGGCATCGGTATTATCGAATGATTTTGTCGGGACTTGGTTTAATTGGCTTGATGTTGCTTGGCATATAATGCAGCTGGATGCAGCCTTCGTGTTAGTCAAAGCCTGACCTACTTTTCCATCTATCATTGTCAGCACTAATTGGTAGCTTACTTCAATTTGCTGCCCATCTAACTGTAATTGTAATGGCTGTAGTGTTGCTATTTGGGCCTTGATATCACTAACTTCTTTGTTAATGGCATCATGACTTTCTTTTTTGAATTCAAATTTGATTGGCCTGCAGTATTTCGTAGAAGATGGTGTCTCATTTTTCCAAATATCCATTGTTTGCGTTGTACTACTCGAAGGCTCCGAATCTTCCAAAATCTTTTTCAATCGCAATGGTACAAATGATACCATGAACATATCTGAGTCCGAAATATTTTCACATACAACTTGTTTGTATTGTTTTTGTCCCGAAGAACCATCACATCCCCATTTACAAAATAGAATTAACTTTGTGTTTCCATATTTCTTTAACTCAGTTCCTGTTATTGATTGTAGCAAGCGTTTGGCTGTGTGATCAAGTAAAGATTGTAGTTGTACTTCTGCCGAAATTGGTGTGATTGTAATAGTGTCCTTTGATGGCAAACAGTCTATGTTAGCAGCTGTTATGTGATGATATGCTGGATACATATTTGAGCCTTTTTCAATCGCACGCAATCTGAGCTGAATATATTGGTGTTTTGTTAATTTCAAATCCAGAAATAATGCTAATGCCTCCTCATTTGTGAACTGTTTTGCATCGCTCGGAGTTGGTATACTTTTAAGAATTCGCTTTGTTCTCACTGGACTAGCATTACAAGTTTTTTCAATGATATCCACTTTTGTTAATTGGTTTTGTGCTCGTAATTGATGTAGAAAAGATTCTTTTATATTTGTAGAACCAATTTCCTCGTTAAAATTTTTAAGTTTCCGCCTCTTAGATCTATCGCTGCAGTTGTCCAATGATTTGCGTGGTCTTTCAGCCTTATCTAGCTTTGCTGTTTCTCCACCAACATTAAGTTGGCCTTCTAACCAGTTTGCACTTTTATTATAAAACTTTTGTTTACAGTAGTTAACTTCTTTCAATCGTTTTTTTAGTACTTTGACGAAATTAGATAATTGCTCTTGTATTTCGGTACTAGACGAATTTAAGTTTAATTTTATTTTAACGTAACTAAGAACATCTTCCTGGTTTTTGTTTCGAAAATACTCTTCGGCCAGTTCTTTATAACTAAAGTTCTCCATATTTTTCTCAATATTTTTATTTGCGTCTGTTATCACTTTTTTATCACTTTTTATCACTTGCGAATATACGTCCGTACACTTGAAGTATTAACTTATTATTGAGTAATCCCTTATAGAATCCGTCATTTTATACATTTTTAGGTACATGTTATTCACACATTGATCTTTAATTTCATAGTAGGTAGTACTTAAATTGAACAAAACTGCACTTGTTATCCAGACTTCAATATCAGGTAAAACTAATTAGTTTCTCGCCAATATGGGGTGGTTTTTTATCTTTAGTGGTTTAGTGCCGCGATTATTGACAAACTTATAAAATTGTTTATGACTTTGGTTGACCCTTAAATTTGACAACAGGTAAATTAAGAAAGAGATCATTTGTTTACTGTAGAACCTATTGTGATCATTTTATGACTTATTTTTTTGCTGATCAAAACAAAGCCAATAAACCCTTTCGCAGGTATTTTATTTAATTATTTTACTTTTACGTAGTCTAAAGTAAAAAAACAAAATTTTTTTTAGAGTAATTTTTTTAGAGTAATTTCATTAAAATGAAAAAAGTGTTCTACCGGGGGCTCGTGGGGGGTGCAAAAGTATATATAGGGTTAAACAGGATACATTCGCCTTTCTCCGGGTGGTATACGTTTCTTGTTCCCTTACTTCCTTTAGAAGTTCTATTCCACTAAAGTTTAAGTTTGAGAAAAATATAGTGGTTTCATAAATATTTCATAACGCCCCTAATATCAAACGTTAGAACTGTGACTACTTACAAAAACTAAAGACTATAATCCTACTAACATTATAAAAAAGACCGCAGGCCAATATCGATGATAGCTTGCGAGTAGTAACCATATATTTTTGATAAAAAACAAAAAAAAAACACCTTTTGCTGAATTAAAAAAAACAGTTGAGTTTGACAGCATGCCACGCCCACAATTATCAATAGTTTAACCTAATTTTTTGGCTACCTTAATCTGGATATATAAGCTACAAAAAGGAGTAAAAATTTTAAAAATCGATGACAAAAAAAAATTTGACTTTTGGCCAATGAAATCAAAATTTGAGCCACAGTGCGTCGGTTTTAATGGACGTATTTCAGACGGTGGCGTTTTCAGTAAATGTTCCTTTCAGCAAGCTTTGGAAACCAATGGACTTAATTTGCCGAACGCACGTCCTTTGCCAGGTCGTGAAGTCAACGTACCATTTGTTTTGGTGGCAGACGATGCATTTAGAATGCAAACTAACTTGCTTAAACCATATCCTGGACGCATTTTGTTAGCAGGTCAACGCATTTTCAATTATAGATTATCTAGAGCAAGGCGAATAGTTGAGAATGTATTTGGCATTATGATGAAGCGTTTCGAAGTCTTCTCTCGTCCAATAAAGCTTAATGCAAACAAAGCTACGCGTGTGACTTTAGCTTGTTGTGCACTACATAATTTTTTAGTGACGAAAAATTCAAATTATACAGCAACATTAATCGATCGCTTTGATGAACATGGAAATCTGGTTATTGGAGCACGCGCAAATGATTCCTTATCAGTCGCTGAACGTGCAACAGAAGAAACTCCAAGTTCTTATATATGCAGCGAAGCGAAGGCCATCCGACAGGAGTACGAAAACTATTTCGTGTCGCCAACTGGTGAATTGTCTTGGCAGTATAAATTATTATAATATGTATGTATATACATATTAAAAACAACATTAAAATATTCAATATTATTCAATATTTTTTTTTATTACATATATTTAAAATTAATGAGATCTACATTGAAATAATAAAATAAATAATATAAAGTAATAATAAATTAATAATATAAAGTAATAATAAATAAACATTATAAAGTAATAATAAAATAAAGTAATAATAAAATAATAATAAATAAAACAATATAAAGTAATAATAAAATAAAGTAATAATAAAATAATAATACAATAAAAATAATAATAAAAACAAAATTATATTAATTGGATTCGTCTTCAATGATGCTTCTACTGCTTTTTTTTACCAGCTCG
Source organism: Cordilura impudica (assembly GCA_963682025.1). Taxonomy (NCBI): domain Eukaryota; kingdom Metazoa; phylum Arthropoda; class Insecta; order Diptera; family Scathophagidae; genus Cordilura; species Cordilura impudica. Next base: position 191,984 of record CAVMKG010000105.1, on the reverse strand, counting down.
GCGTGTAGTTTGTTGGCAGCTTTAACATTTCTTTGCGCAAGATCACGCATCTGCATGCCATTTGTCAACATCTGCATCCAAAAACTTTAGTGCGCGCTGCATTACTACGTCTGGTGACAATCTTTCCTCCACAGTAGCACTTCTGTCCTTTTTAGCAGAGGAAGATGGTGTTGGTGGCATGTCTTCTGAAGCTTCAAAAGTGGACACTGATGAGGTGCCTTTAGACCGGTCATGCTGAAAATAAAATTGCATGGCTGTCCAAAAAGGCCAATGCGGCTGTGCACACTCTGCTCCCTGACCAGACTTCGTTTTCATTTTCATTTTCACATTTAAATATGAAGTTTTTACATTGGCCCACTTAGCTTTGCATCCTTCTATAGCGTGCTCTGGAAACTTTTCCGCTATACTTTGCCAGGCCTTATCTCTTTTGAGGCGATCTTTATACTCCGGGCAAGAGTATTCCCAAATGCATGAATGGGTTTCAACAGCCTGGATGAGATCATGCGTTGACCCATTTGTCCACGATGAGGTTATATGCGGCTTCTTCCTTTTATTAGCGGAGGGAGTTTGAGCGCTTGCCTCAATGGCCACTAGATTTTCTAATGTGAAACCTTCGTCTTCTGAACCAATTTGCATTTTTTCTAAAAATTTATTAATAAAATAATAATAAAAAATAATAAAAAATAAATTAATTTCAGAGAAAACTCACTGCACGTCGTTGTTCCTTCTTCTTCTTTTTAAAATTGATGTTTGCAAGCAATGATGTCCGCAAACATCGCCGTTGATTGTTGAGTTTGATCGGCGCACAAGTGGCCGACAATAATCTGCGCATTTTTACCAATTTTATCGGTCGGCATTGGGAGAAAGAGTGTGCACATTATCGGCGCATCCATGTTGATTTTGATTGTCAACAGTCAGCACGATTTCGGCGCAGATTGTCGCATTTTAAGAAATTGTGTGCGTTCACACTATCGGTACATGAATTGCGACGAAAATCGGTACATTGCGCCGATAGTGGGATCTTAGCTTATGACTCTTTGTTAATGATGATCACGTGATGAACGAATGATTCTTTGTTTATTAAAGATTGAATTAAAGAATCCTTTTATTACTTTATTTGGAAATCATGCGATTGCCATTTTATTACCATAACCGGAAATGCATGCAATTTAAATTCTACACTTCAATTATCTGTGTTTATTTAATTATTCCATTTATCGATCACGTATCAATGATGATGACTTGTGTCATTAACTCCCCCCATTGTTTAAGAGATGAGTGCCGTATCTTTGCAAGCATCGTCAATTCTCTTATTTAATTCTACTAATTTAAATTCATTTTCTTGAGTTAATTTAATTGATTCTTTTTTCTTTAAGAATTTGAATGATTTAAATATTGCAAAAATTATTATCGTTGTTAATATTAACGTTGGTAGAGTCACTGATATTGTGTTGCTTGTGCTTGTTTCATTTTTAATACCTAACAAATTTATATTATCCAATTCTTCATCTATTGTTTCATTTCTAATTTTATTATAAATATTATAATCATTAATTGTATTTGCCTTTGTACAACTCCAAATTTGTGAAGTTGGATTTTCGTAATTAATTTTATCTATTACTGTACTGTTTTCAAACATAATTTAATAATTCTATTATTTTCTATAAAAATAAAAAATCCTATATTCGATCTTTATCAATTTAATGATTGAGCTTGAAATTGTTCAGGCTCAAGATCAAACGCTTCCACTTTAAATAAAGCAAAAGCATTAGCAGATTTGTTTGAAAAATTTATCTATATGATACATGACAGGTTATACAGCTGTTTCGGGAAGAGACACCAACCCTCAGCAGTAACCGAAAGCAGTAGATAGTTTGTTTGGTAAAAATTTAAATTCATATACATTTGCTGAAACTAAATGAGAATTCAAGCAAAGAGTTATACTATTTAAGCCTCCTCCAATATAACAAACTAAAACATAAAACAACTTTGAAACACATATGTTATTATATGAGTACTCATTGCTTACTACAATAACAAGCCACCCATGGGGCCCAACTCACCTTTAGCAAGTGAAACACAACACAACTCGAATTTTAATGATAAAAAAAATTTTTTGACTTCACAGCTTAATGCCCAGAATTGAACTAACTCAAAAATGTCTTTTTCATGTTAATATAACTAAAAATGAAATTATAATTTTGCTTAGCCTAGCTTAATTTTATTAACCCAATTAGTTTCCCATGATTTCGCAACAGCCAATGTGCGTGTAAATTATGGGTGTCATATTGCAACACGCGCAAAACAAATAATCGCTTACTTGCAGAATGATTCGCCATGGTTACAGTGAGACTCAAAAATGTTCGGTGTTAACTCCCCCCTCCGTAAAAATCAACGTCCCGCTGATCAGTTAGCGCCTTTGTTCAGATGGTCGGTAGGGCTTAGGGCTGGCATGGTGATGCGACCGAATACTTTCTTCCGTATCATAATTATGATGATTGTTATTGCAACGATACACAAGAAGATTGCATCGTTTGACCCAAGAGACAGATTCAGATGGCCCATCAGATTTCGAATATGCTCGATGTTCCTCACGTGGATTTCATGCAGTAGTTTCGTGTCGATCTTGCATGTTCCCTCGTACGCATTCGTCAATAAGGGAGCAAGCGCCTGTAGGCCTGAGATTCTTCTATTTGTGAAATTCCTCTCTCCAACTGTAACTGTTTCATTGAAGATTCGTATGAGGTATGTTCCGTTTATGTTCACAATGTTCGCTTCCGATGAAACGTTGCCCTTGAAGTTGGTTACGTATATAAGGTCGCTCTCTATTTGTTCCACTGCGGTTTCCTCATATGAACGGAATGTGCAGTTCGCGTTGATACCCCTCAAAATTCTCGACAGGCAGTTCTCGTCCTGGAGTCTTTCAATTGTTCCAAGGTGCAAATTGTAACGTTGTTGAGCGATGAACAGCGATTCCTGATGCCATAAATTTTCTCGTGGTTCAGCAGTATCTTGTCGTATTTCAGGTCAATCTGGCGGTTATGGGATATGGCTGCTCTCAGTAGAATTTTATTTTATCTGCTGGATTCCACCTTCGGTATTGACACTACGTATAATAGCGATGTACCATTCGAATATATACTTGGCCTCCCATATTCTTTGGCCTTGATCTCGTTGTCGTATGGGAGCGATTCAACCTCGGAAATGATCTTATTAATTTCTTCCATATTCAGCAGGTTAGTGTTGACGATGCCCGCTTTAGCAAGTTGACATGCTCGTACAATTTCACCGATGTCTTCTCTGATTGCGATTACTTGGTTCAGGGCTTCGCGCATTATTTCGTCTGATTCTGACACGACTATTTTATTGTTGTATCTGTCGATGAGGTCATTCATTTTTTCACCAAATCGTCTGGTGTACCAAACAGATTATTATTCACAACGTATTGTTGCTCGTTGTTCTCGATTAGTTTGGCTTTCTAGTATCTTGTTCCAATCTGTTGCATCTGGGTTTCCGGCGATACATTTCCAAGCAGAGCCGATTCATTCTATGGAACTTTTGTTTCTTGTGATACCTTTTATCGTTGTCATTCGGTCGTATGCCTTTTCGAGTTGATATTCGAATATTTTCCTGCCCTTTTCGTCCTTTTTTGTGAAGACATCAGCAGTTGTCCGAAGCATCTCCTCGAATTTCTCCAGTTGTATCACATGTACGACGCTCCGATAGCCGTTTATCATCCCTCACCATCTTTGATAGTCACAGTGGGTGAATGGTATTCAAATATGTGGAGGGCACCCACACGTGTGGAAAATAATAACAAACTTAAAAGGTAAAGGTTAGTGCTGCATGTTACAATATAGTTACAGTGTGCTAGATTGAATTGGTCTGTCATATATATTCAATTTGCAAATTTCGCAGTTCTTTGTGTACCGTTTAATAAGACTTCCCATTCAAGGAAAATAGAACCTCTCTAAGATCTGTTGACCATTCTCTCTCGGATACCGATGGGCTCGTTTGTGTTCATCTTCGATTATTTGACAAACTCTCTCGGGATTTGTTACATCTTCTTCCAATCGTTGGGTAATTCTGATTCTGTACGAGACAAAGTGACTCAAATAAATGTCGTTCAATAATTGAATGAAACATTCGGGAATTTTAATGCTATTTATAACCCCTGGGTTCAAACACCTTTTCAGTACTTCTGTAAGGGACTGCGAAGTTATCCTGTCGATGTACGCATGGTACCTATTAAATCCAAGATGCGGTTGTAAACCACTATGCAATTCTTTTCCGTCTCTTTTTACAATCTGGTTTCGGAAGACATTCAAGGGGGGCTTCCACGTGAGGAATTAGGTCGCTGCCATCTTGTCCGGCACTATGCATTGTAGCATCCGATAAAACCATTTCCCTTTCGAGGCCCTCATCGGCAGTTACAGTTTCGGATCCAATCCCAGAAGCTGTCGTTGTATTTTCGTCACTTGGTGCACTCACTTGGTTCAAATTGGAACCCAATCGTGAAAGAGCATTAGCCACTACATTCGATTTTCCCGGTATGTATATGAGTTCGAAATTATATTCCTCTATCCTGGCCTTCCACCTCTTCAACTTAGAATTATGGTTCTGATTCCCTAACGCATAAGTTAATGGTTGGGATCTGTGAAAATTCTAACCTTCTTCGCACCATACAAGTAGGAGCGCAAATTTTTTAGGGCCCACACAATAGCCAGCATTTCCTTTTCGTTCGTAGCGTAATTTGCTTCCGTTTTACTAAGAGAACGTGAGATATACGCTAGCTAACTGCCCACAACAATCTTGAGATAATACAGCCCCGATGGCATTATTGGATGCGTCGGTAGTCAGGTTAAATGGTTGATCAAAATCGGGGAATGCTAAGACTTTGGACGACATTAACAGGCTTTTAAGCTCGCTAAAAGCTTGCAATGCCTCTTCCGTCAGGGTTATGGAGACTTTCCTAGACATATTTGCCTTAATCTGTGCGTGTTCCCCTCTGGTAAGGTTCGTTAAAGTTTTAGCTACTGTCGCATAATCTCTGATAAATTTCCAATAATAGGAAGTCATGCCGAGTAAACTCTTCAAGTCCTTCAGTGTTGCGGGTGGTGCCAGGTTTTGATTTGCTGCAACTTTACTTGGGTCTGCTCGTATTCCGTTCCCTGAGACAATATATCCCAGAAAAGATACTTCGGTTATAAGAAACTGAGTTTTTTCGAGATTTACTCGGAGGTTCGAGGCTAATATTCCCATTTTTCAGGTGGTCGTCAACATCATTTCCAAAGACAATTATATCGTCGATATAAACATAACAAATTCTACCGATATATTCGATCATTCTTTGAAAAATAGATGGCTCATTTTCAGTCCAAATGGGAGGCGCAAGAATTCATATTTACCATTCAATGTGGAAAAAGTTGTTTTTGGAATGTCTGATTCCTTCATCGGTATCTGATGGAAACCGGAAGTAAGGTCAAGAGTTGTAAAATAATTAGCCCTTCCAAGGCTAGCAAGTGTAGAATTAATATCGGGTATGGGATATGTGTTCGAGATAGTTACGGCGTTTATTCTTTTAAAATCAATAACCATTCTATATTGTTTCTCCCCGTCTGGCTTGGGTTTCTTAGGCACTACCCAAACTGGTTAGTTATAAGGACTCTTGGAGGGTCGAATAATTTCCTGTTTCAAAAGTTTTAAAATTTGTTCTTCATGACTGATGTCGCTGCCATTTCACAGGCTACAAGTGGACCAAATAAGGGAGTAAATTTATCGACAAGATCTCTCAGTTTGCACGTTATCTCCTTAGGTTGGTCTACAGTAAGGGTATTAATGCTCTGGGAAAATTTTTCCATAAGAGGTATAGTCACACCGGATTTTATGGTCAGGGTATTATTCCCTCGATCAATTAAGGCCTCCAATTCCTTGAGAGTATCGTCGCCAATAATCCCATCAAAGGACTTCAGTCCTGGTAATGCGTAAAAGGTTACAGTCGTGTCAATTCCCGCAGTTTTAAAAAATTTGCCCTCTACTTTTTGGTCGATCTCGATCTTCCCTGCTGCTGTTCTGACCGGGAAGGGTTTTAGGAGCTGAGTACCGCTGCTACAAAGGTGAGGACCTACGAAATTCTTATTGGCACCTGTGTGGACAAGAAATTTCAGCAGCGTGCCATCTCTACTATATTCTATATATGGTACGCTTGAAGGGAGGCCTCTGTCATAAAATTTATCTCAGAGTCCTCAGTATTATTGTCCGGCAGCTCAGGAAGCGATTCCAGAGAGCCAGGCGGACCAATGCAGATGATGTGTTACTGCGTGCGACGAACTACGCGACACAGCTACGTGCCTATAAGGACCGTATCGTGAAAGTGAAGGAGGATGACTGGAGAGCATACGTACGGGACAACAGGGACGACCCATGGGACAGAGTCTATAAGCTCTGTAGAGGTAGGAGCCAGCGGACCGATGTGTCTGGCCTACGTGTTGGTAATGAAATATTGCCATCATGGGGGGCATGCATACGCGTTCTGCTGGGTGAGTTCTTTCCAAGGGTGGAGGGTCCTATCCATCTTCCTTTTCAGGGGGTGGATCCCCCTCCTCCGTTGGACAGAACTGAGTTAGAGTTAAGCATTTGTCAGGCGCGGAGTAGAAAGTCTCCAGGTATGGATGGAATGACCGGAGATATGTGTAAAAGCATCTGGAAGGCCATTCCTGAGTACTTGTTGGCAATTTATGAAAAGTGTGTATCAGAGGGGTATTTTCCACATCCGTGGAAGATAGCCCGTGTCGTTGTTTTGCTTAAGTCACCCGATAGGATCAGGAGCAATCCTCGCTCCTATAGGGGCATCAGTCTGCTTCCGGTGCTTGGAAAAGTATTGGAAAGGATTATGGTGAAAAGGCTTCAGGAGAGGATCGACCAGGGCACATGCGAGTGGCAATTTGGCTTTAGAAGTGGTAGGAGTGTAGATGACGCCTGGCATCACGTTAAAACGTGTGTCGGTAGGGCAGAAGCAGGATATGTCCTTGGAATCTTTATTGATTTCAAGGGTGCGTTCGACTTCCTGTTATGGGAAGGCGTTCTAGCGAGGCTACGCGAGGTCGGCTGCCAAGAGTTGGAGTTATGGAAAAGCTACTTCTCTGGCAGGCGGGCTTGCGTCGCTGGTGTGAACGAGTCCGTGTGCATTGAGGTGGTCAGAGGTTGTCCGCAGGGATCCATCTGCGGTCCATTTATTTGGAATCTAATGATGGATCCTCTTTTGCGGAGGCTGATGGTTGCATACAATGTGTGCGCATATGCGGATAACTTGCTCGTCCTTATCGAAGGCCAGTCTCGTGCTGAGCTGGAGAGAAGGGGGGAGGAAGCCATGCAGATTGTCTGCGATTGGAGTAGACAGGTAGGAGTAGACGTAGCAATGGACAAAACTGTGATGATGTTGCTCAAGGGCAGATTATCGCTAAATCGACCTCCAACTGTTAGGGCCAATGGCGTTAGCCTTAAGTATGCGACTGAGGTCAAGTACTTGGGGATAACAATGCGTGAGCGTATGAACTTCTTGGTTCATCTCGAGCGTGTCAAGGCGAAATTGACTGGTGTGGTGGGATGTGTCTGGCGCATTCTTAGGAATGACTGGGGCCTCAGCAGGCGTTCTATGCGGACCATTTACCGTGGACTATTTGTTGCCTGCGCAACGTATGGCTCCTCGGTGTGGTCCAGCGTGGTCACGACTGCCAGAGGAAAGCTGAAAATCATGTCGTGTCAACGGGTAGTCTTGCTCGCTTGTGTGCCATGTTGTCGTACGGTCTCCACGGAGGCCTTACAGGTGTTGGTAGGTGTAGCCCCTCTTGACTTGGAGGTGATACGTAAAAGTATTGCCTACAGGATCAAGAAAGGACAGCCGTTGTTGCAGGACGATTGGGTGACTAACGATGACGTTAGTGGTAGGAGCTGGACGGAGTGCAAGGCACTCTTAAATGAGTGTGTTGTCTCCAGATGGCAAGATAGATGGGACAGAAGTGACAATGCGACGTTCGTGGCGAAACGTCCAGGCTTTGGCTTTAGCCTGAGTATGGGCTTTTTGCTTACGGGCCATGGGTCGTTTAATGCATTTTTGTATAAAAGAGCTTTGGCTAATACGCCTGAGTGTGACTGTGGACCTTTTACCGAGGACTGGTTTCATATTTTGTGCATATGCACATTCTACTCGGACATACGGGACCTAGATTCTCTAGGTGTCGTATTGACGGACGATGGTTGTGATGTCAGTGGTGTGCTTGTGAATGATGAGAGAGTGCGTTGTATGAATGAGTTTGCGTGTGAAGTCTTCAAAAGAAGACGTTTAAGAAGGGTTTGATCGCACACGTGTGTTTACATCCACAGGATGTACGCATTCGTGTGTACCCAAGACCTTCTAGAAGGCCTTAGTTGTGTACCTATACACTCACCCACAGGGTGGGTGTATGGGTGTGGGACTAAGGCCTTCGAATGGCCACCAGTCCATAGCTGTTTGGAGCCATACTGGTAGTAGCTTTGCTACGAAGTCTGACCGGAGGCTATATATTTATATATATATCTGGTACCACGGGAAGTCAGAGCCCCTGGAATCTTTGGTTCCAGCTGACTTGCGGGTACGGCCCCTTGGGGAGTATCGTGGTGGCTGTGGTTTATACCCAAATCGCGGGGAGAGCATAGCTCGATGTGGAGTTGCATTCAACCGGGTGCTGTGACCCTAGAACAGCAGAGGTGTGTAAGGTAGGCCTCGACTCCCCACCAAGGAGTGGGATTTGTTGCCCAAATGCACAAATCTTGAATTGGTACCGGAGTGTAGTTAACTACACAATGGGGCGGTGGTCGGCGCATATTTCGATCCAGGGTTCAGAGCACCGTGAGGTTATGTCAACGAGACGGGTACTCACGTTAAACACAAGAGACTTCTGTCCTCGAATATGTTGTGCTCATTAAGGTGGACCTTGAAATGAAATTTTTGCGATATTTTGGTAGATGAGGGCTCTATTCCGTGCCTTTTTGAAAAAAAATGACAATGCCGAAAAAATTAAAAAAAAAAAAATTAGGGGTTGCGCACGAGCCGAGAAAAAGGTCCACTTTGCCAAAATTAGGGGGGAAATTGCCATAGGTCATCAGGGGTCACCCGTAGGGGGGAAGAATGTATGGCCGACCCCCATTAACTTTTTACCGCCAACATTTTCCCCCAAGACACCCACCCCCTATCTCCTCCCCTTAGGGGGGTCACCATACAAAAATGGAGGTTGCTCAGTATTTTCGAAAAACACCATAGGTCATCAGGGGTCACCCCTAGGGGGGCAAAATATATGACCGACCCCCATTAACTTTTCATCCCCAACATCTTTTCCGAACAAACTTACCCTCTATCTCCACTCCTTGAGGGACTCCCCATACAAAAATAAAAGAAGCTGTAATTGAGTAGTACTACTAAGCACTTTTAATATAATATAGTCCAATTAACATATTTTTGTTCGCTGATGGGTATTTCTTGCGGTAAGAATCGATAACATGTAGTAAATACTGTTTCTCTTCTTCGCCTTGACACAGTATTCTATTATAATCTTGTATCATTTTTACTCCTCTTTCGGCAGTGTCGTTCAGAACGCGCAAGTTATTTACAATTCTACGACCTTCTTGATAGTCTGCGCGAGATTTCCAGGTTGCTGGATTTGCAAGAATGAAATCTTGCGATATTCCAAATCGTACAAATAAATTTTTGGTATTATGAGAGACGAAGTTGCTCAAATCTTTAGCCAAGAATTCCTCATTCACATCTTTGAATTTCACCTCGATTTTTTTAACGCTGGTGCTTTTGATTACGACGCGAGGAGCTGGGAGAACCGGGTCGTCTTCTTCATCTTCTTCACCTTCTTCGTCTTCTTCATCTACTTCACCTTCTTCGTCTTCTTCATCTTCTTCACCTTCGTCATTCTCATTTTCTAGCAATGCTTGGGCCATTTTGGCCTTCAACTCATTTGAAACCTTGTCATCGAAAAAGGCAAGGGCTATGTGCTCATCGGCGAGATACCATAGGTGACCGATAAATTTCTTTATCATTAACCGAGATAAATCCTGGTCAACGGACTTGTACTCGACGATGTCCTTCAAAAACTTCCAATCTTGATTCGGCGCCTCAGCTGCTCGAGAAGAACCAAACCATGCCTTGACGTAAAGTCGCACCACAAAAATACAAACGTGTCGAATACCATTCAATTCACATACAGATAAGTGAAAAGTTCTCCGAAACAAAAACATCTTGAGGCTGTAAATGGCTTTTGCCATCCATCGAGCATGGGAAACGGGTCCTGGAGGTCGGAAATGGTAATTCTCAAGTTTTTCACCCAGAAACAAAAGAATTAATTGTAGCATTTCTTTGTAGTCATCGCGAGGGTGTTTCTCCTTCAATTGATCTAAGCAAAACTCCTTTATGCCGACTTGCATTGCCACAGGAATTTTTCTGACGACTTGATCGTCTATCAAGCCAGAATGGAATGGTTTAACCTTTACAGCGTCCCATTCCTGTTTGAAACGGTCAAAGCAAGGAACGCCTGGTGCACTGGTCCTTCCCATTTTTGTCTCAAAAACTTCCCTTAGCACCAGTTCGTATACGTGGTGTCTGCAAGGTAAATATAAGATTTCTCTCTCCAACAGGCGCTCAAGAGCAACTGCGGCTCCGGAGAATGGGCCACTGTTCGTTGATGTCGTGTCGAAAGAAAGTCCTTGTATTCGATGTGTCATATGCCAAGATGCCAACAGTTGATAAACGGCATGTGCTATTCTCCGGCCTTTTCCTTTCCCATCTTCTACTTTGGGAACTCCAAGAGGTTGTTAATTTTCTCCGTACGAGACAATTACCGGTAGACGGTCCACCTTCTTTGTACCCACAAAATCCAAAAGCATTTTGCCATCCCAATGGACTACGAAGGATTTAGCTGCGACAAGCTGGAGATAAATGAAACGCGTTGAAGAATAAGAATTCTGAATGAGAGCAAATAAATCTATGCGATCTTACTTCTGGATTGTCTTTCACATAACTCAGCATGTTCTCTCGATTTGAACGCCGACATCTCCGAAGCGACGTACGGTTTATTGCGTATTGTTGAGGATCGCGTCCAAATGCTTCTGCCGCCGCTATCATAATGCCGACCGCGTCTCGGTCAGTCACTTTGCACTTGTCCAAAGCTGATAGGACTCGTTCAGTAAAACATTGTTTGTAACCTCTTCTGTCACCAACATTTGATGGGCCAGCTTCTGCCGGGAAGTTTTCGTCCTGTCTCCCATTATCATCGCTTGAATCACTGCTTGAAAATTTAACCACTGCAATTGAAAGAATTTCATTTGAAAATAAACATTGGACGAACACACAAAGCGCGAAATAGCTTACCGCCTTTAGCGAACTGATCTCTACTAGATTCCGTTGCACGTTTGCGTCGCAACTCTTCTTGTTCTTCGCGCTCAGCTTTTCTTTTCCTCGTTCGAGTATCAATAGCGTCCACACCTCCCATAGTTCCTGGCCGGCCATCTTCTCTTTGCTTTAGCAGAAACTCAATGTCTTCGGTATTTGTCATTTTCTCAAGGGCGTTGGCGTGTGCGATGTCGAAAAGATTATCCAAGCTATCAGAAAACTTATTCTCTTTTTCTCTAGTGGACTGAGTCTTTCTGTGAGATGACTTTCTTAAAGCATCCCACTCATCGTGCAGCGCAGCTATTTTTCTTGTAACATCACCTCTGGCTTTCGTCGGAATAGCTGCTTGGCGCCAAAAAATCATCACTGCGTCCGCGACTATAACCGCACTATTTTTCTTCGACATGTTTCGTTTGCGAATGTTGAAGAAATGCATTCTTAGCACTTGCTTCTTCGACGGTAATTTGTTCCCCGTAATATTCATGCTTGGATAACCAATCAAAAAAATATCGTCGCGCGATCTAAGTTGTGTTTTCATCTTAACTTCTAAAAAACGGGAGAAAAATCAATTTACTTTTCGCGGTCGTCGGCACTTGTTGAATGACAACAATCGATGAATGAACTGCTATTTATAACTACTACGTATTTTGCAATATTTTACTGCCAGGTACTGATGAATGGGGGCATCTGCTACGTGTGCGTTTCAAATTTTTCAAGACTTTCCAAACAATGACCACTCTTGAATATTGGTGGAATTTCTGTAAAAAAAATCAAAAAAAATCAAAAAAATCTCGATATTGTGCAACTGTAAATACATAGATTTTCAGTATTTTTGTATGGGGAGTCCCTCAAGGAGTGGAGATAGAGGGTAAGTTTGTTCGAAAAGATGTTGGGGATGAAAAGTTAATGGGGGTCGGTCATATATTTTGCCCCCCTAGGGGTGACCCCTGATGACCTATGGTGTTTTTCGAAAATACTGAGCAACCTCCATTTTTGTATGATGACCCCCCTAAGGGGAGGAGATGGGGGCTGGGTGTCTTGGGGGAAAATGTTGGCGGTAAAAAGTTAATGGGGGTCGGCCATACATTCTTCCCCCCTACGGGTGACCCCTGATGACCTATGGCAATTTCCCCCCTAATTTTGGCAAAGTGGACCTTTTTCTCGGCTCGTGCGCAACCCCTAATTTTTTTTTTTTTAAATTTTTTTTTTCCGCATTGTCATTTTTTTTCAAAAAGGCACGGAATAGAGCCCTCATCTACCAAAATATCGACACAAGGTCCACCCTAGTGCTCATCTGACATAAGGTTCAGATGTCCTTCACCGGTAGTCGTGCCCTGTTGTGGTATATTGTCCTGTTCCAAATAAGTATTAAATAGTCTCTGTTGCTTGAAGGGGTTTCCCATATTCTCAGATTTCGCGTATCTCTAAAAAATTCCCTGGTCTTTTCATATAATTAACTCTGCGTGATTGTATAGAGCGATCGACCTCCATTTTCTCAGCCGGTTTCGGTCCGAGAGGTCTTGGGGGTGCTAATCGCAACCCAGAGTCGTTATTCCACTGCCTGTGGTAGGGACTAAATTTATTCGGAATAAATTTATTAAATGGTCTTGGAGGCAATTGAGGCCTAACTTCCATTTGGGACATTGAATTTGTCGGAACGTTTATCTGATTCCGAGTGGTCGGGTGAATAAAAGCATTCCTCATATTAAGGTTCTGCATTTCTGTGCACATGGCATACGGGAAGAGTTTTGGGTCTTTGTATAATGAGAAGTCTGGAAAGATCGCCATTGAAGCCACGTACAAAACGTCTAATACCATATTTCTATATGTCTCAATCAATACGTCTACCGTTTCGCGAGAGTAATTTTCGGTTTTGATCTTGTTTATTATGAGGGAAAACTGGTAGTTGACCGAGGCATAGAATTCGTCCACCTTTGAACCCCTTTGGGACAACTGGTTCAATTGGTGTTCTAAGGTCCTCACGTCTCTTTTATCGGCGTAGTGGAGTGATAGGCACTTCTTTATCCGACCCCAATCATTCTCAATTATGTTATGTGAAACAAGGTCCGAGTCCGCACTCCCTCTAACCTTCTGTCTTATACTCTGTAATATCGCCCGATATATGGGCTTAGTACGAAGGATTTCGTAGTCGTTGAGGATAGCCTCCACAAATGGTTCCAATTCCTTGACACTGTCCGGGAGTCTGCTCAGTTCTCGGAGTTCCAGTTCACTCCTGGGAGCGCGAGGTGGTTCCGCCACGTGAGCGTCAGTAGATGAGGGGGCATTCTTGCTCTCGAGAATTCTAATCTTTGCTTCCATGGCCTTGATCTGGCTCATGGTTGCGTTCAAAGCCCCAGTCATCTCCATCACACTTGTCTTAAGTTCCTCCATGTCTGTCAGTGTGAAATTAGTAGTCTAGTGGGAGCAACAAATTTAACCAAGCCTTTTTGATAAATAGTTTTTTTTCTATTTTATAGGAGTTACACACAATTTCACAAAGATTTTAAGAAAGATTCCTTGCACTTACCCTTGAAGTTCCAATTCAATTCTAGGCACAAGTTGTTATTTTGCTTTATTTTATTTTATTTTATTTTATTTTATTTTACTATTATTATGTTAGTTTATTACATGTGGGTTGCGAAGTACATGTAATTTGAATTTGTTATCTAAAACGATATTAATAAAAAAAAGATATTATTACACTTCCGAGTTTTTACTTTTTTTTCAAGAATTGGATTTTAATATAACTTCTTTGATTTTACTTTCTTCAATAAATTTAATTCTTTTCTTATTTTTCAAATTTCAATTCAACTTTTAATTTTATTATTTAGAAACAATTTATAACTTTTCCGTTTATTTGGTCTTGGCTCGCGACTTTTTTTTATTAAAATTTTAATCATTTTTCCTCTTTTTTTATATTTACAATAGAATTTGTTTAAATTATTAGAGTCGTTCCTTTTTTCTTCTGTCGGAGTAGTTGTGCCTTTTTATCATTTTATTGGTTCATATCATTTATTTTTTATCTCTATATTTTGTTATAGTTCACTTGTCCGTTTTGGAGCAGCAGATGCTGACGTACTAAGGCACGATTTTTCTCACCCGGTGAGTTTTTCCAACCTTTCACCGTATATTACTAGACGAAAAAGGTGAGCTCTATCCCACTGAGTTGTGTAGGTTCTTATGGTGACTACAACTTGTGAGAGTACTACTTAGCCGTATCTTCGCTGAGTTGTGTAGGTTCTTATGGTGACTACAACTTGCGAGGATACTACGTGGCTATATCCGTACCGAGTCGTGTAGATTCTTATGTTTACTACAACTTGTATGGATATGCAGTATTTTTTCTCCCTTTAGTCCTTTGTAATCTCACTATTTCGCGACCGAGTATTTCGAAGGAAAACTTGCACGTTTTTCACAGCGAACTTATTTTATTTATTTATTATAGTGACAGAAAACATTTTTTGCGCACTGGAGGGCCTGGAGTTCAGGATCGCAGCACGCTGGGTCCTTCTTGAGGGCCCATATTGGTCACTTTCTTTTTTTTATTTTTAGTGATAGAAAACAATTTTTTACGCACTGGAGTGCCTGGAGTTCAGGATCGCAGTACGCTGGGTCCTTCTTGAGGGCCCATATTGATCACCTTTTTATAGTTATCATGGCACAACACTCAATACTCACAACATTTCCATATTCTTTTCATTATTTTCCATTTTTGGCTTTTCCCACATCGACACTCTTTCAAACTGTGTTCATTTATTTTCTAATTTTTCCGTTTCTCAGAATTTTTAAATATTCTCTTTAATTTTATTTACTTTTATATACTTTACATTTAAATTTACCCAAAGGAATAATTTTTTCGTAATTTTTCTTAATTTAAATAATTTTATTAATTTGTAAAAGAAAAATAACCTTCACGTATTCTAAAAATTTTCCTTTCCTTTCCTAATCTTTTTTTTCTCAAATTAATTTGCAATAATCTTCACTTAAAAAATTTAAATTTTTATTTTCAGGAAATATTTTTGACTTTCTTTCCTTTCAATTTAATTTGCAAAATAACCTTCACTTAAAAATTTCAATTTTTATTTTCAGGAAATATTTTCCAACTTTCTTTTTTTTTCAATTTAATTCGCAAAATAATCTTCACTTATTCTTAAAAAAATTCTTTTGAAAATCACACATTTTTTCTTTTCATATAAATTACGATTTTGATTTTCAGGAAAACAACTTTTTTCCCTATATCTTTCACTCATTACTTAAGGCAATTTTTCCTTCGGAAACCTCACATTTTTTCCCATTCTTATTTTGAAATTTTCATTTTACAATTTCGATTTTCAGGAATAAATTTTTTTTTTCAAAAAAATAATTTTTTCGCGAGCCAAGACGTTTAAGGATCCGGCACATCCTTCCGCAATTGGCCGGTCCCTGCTCGGGCGCCAGTTAAACATGGGGTCCGCCATGTTGTAAAAAAATTAATGGTTGGGCCACCCATGGTGCCGAACTCATCTTTAGCAAGTGAAACACAACACAACACGAATTTTAATGATAAGACAAATTTATTGACTTCACAGCTTAATGCCAAGAACTGAACTAACTCAAAAATGTCCTTTTCATGTTAATATAACTAAAAATGAAATTATAATTTTGCTTAGCCTAGCTTAATTTTATGAGAGAGTTAACCCAATTAGTTTCCCATGATTTCGCAACAGCCAATGCGCGTGTAAATTGTGATTGTCGTATTTCAACACGCGCAAAACAAATAATCGCTGACTTGCAGTATGATTCGCCATGGTTACAGTGAGACTCAAAAATGTTCTGTGTTAACTTACATGTTTGTTTTTATCTTGAAAAAACTAGAAAAACAATTTGTTTTTGCTAAACTTACATTTAGCGTTAACGGCGTGCCCTCCGTATTTTTAATTTTATTATTTTCTATAAAAAATAAAAAATCCTGTTTTCGATCTTTAGCAATTTAATGATTGAGTTTGAAATTGTGCATGCTCAAGATCAAGCGCTTGTTTCAAAAATTTATCTATATTCTGCATGACAGGTTATACAGCTGTTTCGGGAAGAGTCACCAACCCTCATCTGTAATCAAAAGCAGTACATAGTTTGTTTGGTAAAAAATTCATATACATTTGCTGAAAACAACTAAAACTTTGGAAAGACAAGAAACTATTTTCTGTTTATTCTATGCGTGGCATTGTTTTTATCAAAATGAACAAGTCAGATGAACCGCAGCGTCTCAATTACATTGATGATATTTATAGCTTATTCCGAAATGAAAATTCTGACGAGTAATCAATCACGTATATTACGTTTTTCTAAAATTATATATTTGTATTCCTTATGTTTTATTATTTTGTTCTAAACATTATACCTTAAATTTTTTTCATATTTACCATTCATATTTAAATTACGTTTTTATGGAACCAATTTTTATAATATCAATTTCAAAATCAATTTTAATATAACCAAACTTTTTTTGTATTCGATATTTTCACCTTTATCAATCTTATTAAAATTATATATAGATATATCTTAATTTTGTAATACCAAGTTTATAATCAATATTAATATTAACACACAATTTACTTGCGTTGCACTCAGCTCTGTAATTTATGTTGAACAATTTAAATAATCTGAGGGTGAGTTCCAAATTCAATATACATAGCATGATTCGTATTTTTCCAAACTTAAAAATGGCTTAAACGTTGTTCATATTAATGCGCAAAGCTTAAAAATAAAAATAGAAGAGTTCCGTTACATATTTGAATCTTCCAACGTCGATGCTGTATGCATTTCAGACACATGGTTCAATGCCAAGGTCAATGATGACTTTTACAGATTGCGGGGATATAAGCTCTTCAGAGTGGATAGAAAACAAAAAAAAGGGTCATAAGGATAAAAAAGCAGGTGGTGTTGCCATATATGTGAAAAATAATGTAAAATTTAAAATTAAAAATAAATCAAAAGATGGTGATGGAATTGAGTTTCTCTTTTTAGAATTATTCAATAGGAACGAAAAAGTATTGGTAGGAAAATCTATAGACCAAATAAGAATATTAATTCGGAAGCTCTTTTTCTGGAATTATCTAATATTACCGTGGGGTAAACAAATATTATAATAGCTGGTGATTTCAACAGTAACATTTTTGTGGAATCTACGTTTTCAGATGAAATGTTATATCTTGGCCTAGATGTTGTCAATAAAACTACACCTACATACTATTCCACCAACTCAAATTCGCTCCTTGATATATTTTTCACCAACTGTTTGTCAAAAGTTCTTTTGTTTCAACAGATATCAGCGCCTGTGTTTTCTAAACACGATCTTATATTTATCACTTACGATTTTAAACCAGACACAACTGATGAAAGTTTTAGCTATTATGACTTTAAACGTATTAATTATTTATGATAAAATTTCACAAATTGATTGGGATTGTACATATTATATGCCATCTGTTGATGAGCAGCTTACCTTTATTCAAACAAACTTTGAACAACTCTTCAATGAATTTGTTCCTCTTATAACGCAAAGGATAACAACAACTGACAACCCATGGTTTACGGTTGAAATTAATTGTTTAATCTAACAACGTATACAAGATGGAAGAGATTTAAAACCCCCCCGAACTACAGACTGCATTTCGATCTCTTAGAAATAAGGTTACCAGAAGCATTAGCATTGCCAAAGCGTCCTACTATAACAAAAAATTTTCAAGTTGCTTAAATAGCAAGGCAAGATGGAGTGAAATACGAAATGTAGGGATAATTACCAAAACCAGAGATAGCACTGTAAATATAAATGCTGAGGAACTAAAAAATTACAACTTTACAGATTTACCAAGGCCTACCGCTAATGTTGAACATTACAGGAGCCATGCCATTTCAAACGTTCAACACCAATTTCAGTTTAGTTGCTTTACTGTAACTGAAATATACGAAAGCTTCCTCAGTATAAAGTCTAATGCTACTAGCTGTGATGGTGTTCATCCAAGATTCATAAAAATTATGTTCCCTACTATCCTACGGTATATTACTAACATGTTCAATTCAATGATAACTAAATCGACGTATCCCACTCAGTGGAAACACGCTAAAATTGTCCCTATACCCAAAACGGAAAACGAATTTCGTCCAATAGCTATACTATATTTTCTATCTAAAATACTTGAGCGTTTAATGCACAATCAATTCGTTAGATTTATTCAGGATAACAACTTGCTTACTCCCAGACAATCTGGTTTTCGTCCCCACCACAGTTGCGTATCTACTTTGATTGATGTAACAGAATATATAAGATCACAAATTGATGAGGCATTTGATACTATTAACACGGAAATTCTAACATTAAAGTTAAACAAAATATTTAATATGTCTACGACATCCACTAAGTTAATGCATTCATATTTATCAGAAAGATCACAATCGGTTTTCTGTAGTAAACAAATGTCAAGTAGGATCGAACTTTCAAGAGGTGTAGGGCCATTGCTGTACTCAGCTTATGCCAATGATCTTCCGAATCAATTACAATATTGCAATGTTCAAATGTATGCGGACGACGTCCAACTCTACATTAGTGTACAATATCTGAAATTGATGATTGCGTACGTAAAATTAACGTTGACTTACAAAATATTAGGCTCTGGGCTACAACCAACGGATTATGTCTCAATCCAAGTAAGTCAAAATGTATGTTAATTACTAAAAAAATCAGGTTATTCCAAATATTTCCGATATAATTCTGGGTGAATCAAAAATTAATATTGTGGATAAGGTAAAATATCTTGGAGTCACATTTAATAAATATTTACACTGGAATGACCACGTTATTATTACAACCGGAAAAATATATGGTATGTTAAGAAACATATGGTGCACTCAGTGGTTCGTACCACTTCAAGTCAGAATGCTTCTGGCTAAAACATACTTAATACCAACTTTACTCTATGGTTGTGAGTTGTTTTCAAGCTGTGATGCAACCAGTATGCGTAAACTAAACGTATATTTTAATAACATTGCGCGATATATATTTGACATACCACGACTTGGTAGCGTATCTCTCTACGCTAAACAAATTTATGGTGTCACTTTTGAAAACCTTTTGAAGTGTAAATCACTAATATACCTGCATAAAATTATTTACTCAGGCCAACCTAAATACCTTTACGAAAGACTAAACTTTTTTAGGTCTGAGAGAGGACGCCGCGGCGTATTATTCAAATACAACATAAGACTCAACTTTCGGAGTTACACTTCTATATTAATGCCATACGAATTTGGAATAAACTACCCCCTCACTTGCAAATTATCAGCAACGCAACCAAATTCAAAAATAAGATATATGAATATTATAACTAATTTTTTTTTCGTTTATTATTTTATTATTATTATTTTATTATTTATATTTATGTTTCTTTTTTCCTTGTTTTGTTAGTATTAGGTAGTATTTTATAATTTTCTTTTTTTCTTGTGCATTGTAAAATATAACTATAATTAGTATTCAGTACTAATTATAATTTATGAAATTCAATAAATGAGAATTCAAGCAAAGAGTTATAATATTTAATCACCAACCCTCATCAGCAACCAAATGCAGTATATAGTTTGCTTGGTAAAAAGTTTAATTCATATACATTTGCTGAAAGCAACTAAATGAGAATTCAAGCAAGGAGTTATACTATTTAAGCCTCTTGCAATATAACAAACTAAAATATAAAACAACTTTGAAACAAATATGTTTGTATATGAGTACACATTGCGTACTACAATATTTATTTTTGTTTTTATCTTGAAAAAACAAGAAAAACAATTTGTTTTTGCTAAACATACATTTAGCGTTAACGGCGTGCCCTCCGTGTTTTTAATTTTATTGTTTTGTATAAAAATAAAAAATCCTATTTTCGATCTTTATCAATTTAATGATTGAGTTTGAAATTGTTCAGACTAAAGATCAAACGCTTCGACTTTAAATAAAGCAAAAGCATTAACACATTTGTTTCAAAAATTTATCTATATTCTGCATGACAGGTTATAACTACAGCTGTTTCGGGAAGAGTCACCAACCCTCATCAGTAACCAAAAACAGTAGATATTTTGTTTGGTAAAAAGTTAAATTCATATACATTTGCTGAAAACAACTAAATGAGAATTCAAGCGAAGAGTTATACTATTTAAGCCTCCTCCAATATAACAAACTAAAATATAAAAAATATAAAACATATTTGAAACAAATATGTCTGTATATGAGTACACATTGCGTACTACAATATAGTTGTTTAGTTGTTTTCAGCAAATGTATATGAATTTAACTTTTTACCAAACAAACTATATACTTCTTTTGGTTACTTATGAGGATTGGTGACTCTTCCCGAAACAGCTGTATAACCTGTCATGCAGAATATAGATAAATTTTTGAAACAAATGTGCTAATGCTTTTGCTTTATTTCAAGTGGAAGCGTTTGATCTTGAGCCTGAACAATTTCAAACTTAATCGTTAAATTGATAAAGATCGAAAATAGGATTTTTAATTTTTATTGAAAATAATAAAATTAAAAATACGGAGGGCTAACGCTAAATGTAAGTTTAGCAAAAACAAATTGTTTTTCTTGTTTTTTAAAGTCAAATACAAACATGT
The DNA here is from genome assembly GCA_963682025.1 of Cordilura impudica. Lineage (NCBI taxonomy): Eukaryota > Metazoa > Arthropoda > Insecta > Diptera > Scathophagidae > Cordilura > Cordilura impudica. The sequence goes on along the minus strand of CAVMKG010000105.1, from coordinate 170,913 downwards.
ATATTGTAGTACGCAATGTGTACTCATATACGAACATATTTGTTTCAAAGTTGTTTTATATTTTAGTTTGTTATATTGGAGGAGGCTTAAATGGTATAACTCTTTGCTTGAATTCTCATTTAGTTGTCTTCAGCAAATGTATATAAATTTAACTTTTTACCAAACAAACTATCTACTGCTTTTGGTTACTGATGAGAGTTGATGACTCTTCCCGAAACAGCTGTATAACCCGTCATGCAGAATATAGATAAATTTTTGAAACAAATGTGCTAATGCTTTTGCTTTATTTAAAGTGGAAGCGTTTGATCTAAAGCCTGAACAATTTCAAACTCAATCAATAATTAAATAATTTCCATTTACAGTATGATTATGTATAATATGATTACCATTTACTAATATTGCACCATCTTTAATTATTTCAATTTCTTTAGATTTAGTTTTAATCTTTGTTTAACAAATTTGATAATTTGATAAACATGTGGTATCATTTTGAACCTTACAATAAGTATTTCTTAATTCTAGTTTACAATTTTTTATATTTATATATTTGCCTTTACATTTGGCTATTCTTTTGTTTAACATTAACATTTCATTTTCTTTATTTATGGCTCTGACCTCATAATGGTTACATATTTCATTTATTATTGGATATTTAATAAAAACTACTATACAATCTCTTATTTGGATTATTTTAAATATTGAAGAATCCAACAAATCAGTTAGAGTGATTTTCTCCTTTTCATGTTTTATAATGTCTTTTACTTCTCTTAAGTTTAATACAATAGGGTTCAAGATATTTACTTTCCCTAACGTTATTGTCTGTATCAAATTTTGTAAGTCTGATATCACTAATCTTATTGTATGTTCATGCAGTCTAGTTACTTGTGAAACTTGTTTCGAAGATTGAACTATTTTCTGCGTATCCGTAATCATTTTAAACAAGTTTGGGTTTGTTACAAACTCTTTATTATTATTGATTGCCAGGTCGTTTTTCTTGTCATTGATTTCAACAAAATCATCGTGATCCGGAGTTCCTGCAATCCATTTCCATAATGTACCGATTTCGCTAATACTGCGCTTGATTCTTTATTAATGAATTAATAATTATATTTCAAGGTTTAGAGAATCAATTTCCTTTTCATCCAGGGTTTCTGAAGGATAATTAATATTAGTGATATTCAATAAAATATATTCAAACACTTGTCTTTTACTTACCAGGGTTTGAGTTTCCTCTAGGATTTCTTTATAAAATGTAATATTCGTTACATGAAAAATTCTTCCGTAATCGTTGTTATATTGCTACTTTTCCATATTCTAATAATAAGTAGTCCTCTCTTGTGTAGTCTATTATGTCAGTATATGCCATTACTTGAAAAATTGTTGTCAGTAATATTGTCATGCATATCATCTAAAATAAACATCATTTAATGTTATCTTTATGTATCAATCTATTTCCTTGATAGATTCTAATATTGCTTATCTTTTTGTTTCTTGTATCTAGGTCTAAATTTATTCCTTTCATTGAGGATTTTCTCATAAATAATATCCCCATCATTAAATGTTCTATTATTCCTATTCCTATTGAATCGTCTTAACATCCTGTCTCTTGCAGTTGTTAATTTATTGTAAACATTTTTATGTTATTATTATTATTATTTTATTTATTAGTATTATTATACTTTAAAAATGCGCATATGTTACATATTTTTGCACTATTTTGTTTTGCTCTAAAATTCTGAATTATTTATATTATTTCTTATAAAAATTACACAATCTCTTTTAAAAATATATTCATTTGTCTGTTCTTTGATATTATTTGGTAACGAGTTATATAATTGTAGTCCTTTATAGAAATGTGATCGCTGCATCGCTGTTGTGTTTACTCGTTGTAGTCTAAAATCTCCATCATTTCTCAGCCCATACGGTTGCACGTCTCTCACATAATTAAGTTGTTCGCATAGATATTCTGGCGCCATTCCCATTTTCATCTTTTGTATAAAAAGTATAGTATTTAATTTCAATCGTTGATTTATTTTCAACCACTTAAGGGTATTTAACATTAACTCAATTGGAGTATAAATGTTGCATTTCAAAATTGTTCTCATTGCTTTATTTTGTAATTTTTGTAGTCTATCGATTTGTGTTTTTGTACAACATGTAAAAAAAATTGTTGAACCAAATTCAAAATGTGGTTTTATAATCGTATTGTATATATTAATTGCCGTTATTGTTGATATTTTATTTCTAATTCTTTTAAAAAACCTAATTTTTTTTACCAATTTTTCTGCAAATATAATCCATGTGTTCTTTAAATTTAAGTTCTTTATCAATTATAAAACCAAGGTATTTTATTTGTTCCACTTTTTAAATTATTTCATTATTAATTATAAAGTTTCTGTTACCAGTCATATTTATTTCTATAATTTTCGTTTTTGTTTCATTTAATTTTAACTTGTTCATATTTAACCAAATAATTATATTGTTTATGTCCTGCCTCATATTATTTTGACACTGTTCTTCACTATCACTATCAGAGATATACTCTGATATTTACGGAAGGTGATAGTGTCAAAATAATATGAGACTGGACATAAACAATATAATTATTTGGTTAAATATGAACAAGTTAAAATTAAATGAAACAAAAACGAAAATTATCCGCATATAAAATTATTTCAGTTTTTGTCAAAATGTTCGGCATATCATTTATGTAAATGCTAAATAACAGAGCACCCAATATTGATCCTTGTGGAACACCGAATTCATTTTCAATTGAATTAGATTGTACACCATTAACTGTTGTTATTTGTTTTCTTTTTGTTAAGTAAGATTTAAACCATTTCAGTTCTATATTCTGTATTCCGTACATATGAAGTTTTTTTAACATTATTTTTCGATCAATTGTTTCAAACGCTCTTTTAAAGTCTAAGAATATTGCCATAATTTTTCTGTTTTTTTCTATTTTTTTCCAGCGATTAATAACATAATTTACTGCAGTTTCATATGAAAACTTTTTTCTGTAACCAGATTGATATTTTGATAATATAGATTTTTTTCTCAATGTAATTTTCTAACTGATCTTTCACAACCTTTTCCAGTATTTTTTCGCACGTTTTTAAAGTATTTATAGGACGAAACTCTTCACATTTGTTTGTATTCGTCACTTTTTCAATAGGTATTACCATTGTTTCTTTCCAGCTTTCAGGGAATTCTCCATTTTTCAGTGATTTATTTATAATATTTAACAAGATATTTCCCGTAATGTTCCAATTGTCAATAATTATTTTATTTGATATTTTTGTAAACTCTGGCTTATTGTTAAGTTGCTTTATTATGTTTTTAAGTTCTATTATTGTTATTGCACGGAATTTGAAATTATGACTAGTATTATTAATGATGTTTACGTATTGCACTTCTTCGATTGAGTCTCTTATTGTCTTTATACTACTTACAAAATAATTATTAAATTGACTAGCTATTTTATAATTTTCCTTATATTCTATTTGGTTAAATATCACAGATCTTATCACAGATTGTTTCTTTTTTATTACTAAAGCTTTTATCTCTTTCCACATTTGCTTTTGATCTTTGGCAACATTTATTTTATTATTTATATAATTATTTTTCGCGTTTTCAATTTTTACTTTATATAGGTTTCTAACCGATCTATACCTTGCCCATGCTTCATCTGTGTTTTCGAAACTTGCGATTTGTTTTAAAATTTTATCTCTTTTTAATAAACGTAGTTCATTGTTAAACCATTTATTCACATTGTTTGATTTAGTTATTATTCTTTTTATAGTACATTTGTTTACCACCTCTTCGAAACTTTTATCTAACATTAATGCGTTTTCATTGACATCGCTGGTTTCCTTATATTCTATTATTGCACTAAGATTTCTATTAAAGTTACTTTTATTGTATTTAAATATTTTATGGGTTTCTATTGTTGTATCTTTTTGATAATTGTTTCCACATTCAATATTTATGTATAGAGACTCATGATCGGCTATGTTATTGTTATTTATTTCTACTGTTACTTTATGGCTATTTGTTATCACATAATCAATTAATGTATTAGTATCACTTGTTATACGTGTAAAATTATTAACGATTTGTTTCAAACCATGATCATTTAAATTGCCTTCTATTTTGTTTTTATAAAAAATATTATTCATCCAATCTATGTTAAAGTCTCCACTAATTATAATATCACAGCTGCTTTCACATATTATTTCTAAGATATTTTCAAATATTTCGCAAAATTCCGATTTCTTACAACTTGGTGATCTATATACTGCAGCATTTATCATCCGAATATTATCATATTCAGCCGAGCAAACCAAAATCCAGTATTTATAATCTACAATTTTTTCTATTATTTTATTAATCTTCCATGCTTTTCTGTAGTATATTATAACGCCTCCTGTTCTAGTAGAATTAGATAAAGATACGATGTGTTCATAGTCTTGTAGCATAATTTCATTTTCTTCATTATTATTCGTTAAATGTGTTTCTGACAATATAATAAATTCCAAACTTTCTGATGCCGCAATTACTTCTATTTGACTAAAATTATTAATTAATCCTTTACATTGGTATAAAGTGCGCGTATATTTTTTGATTGTTACTTGCAAACCCCATTCTTTTCGTCTTCATATTTAATTTATTTTGGTACACTTTGCACTCTCTATCATTAGTATAGTGATTTTCATCTAATCCCATATTAAGATTTTTATTAACTCTTATACAATTTATACACTTAATAATTTGTTCTTTGTTGCATTCCTTAGTCTTATGATCGCCGTGACTTTTTAAACACACTTCACTGTTTTTGCATTCTCTTGCTAAGTGATTGTATCCTTTACACTTAAGACACTGTGTTATATCGGTACCATCAAAAACTCTACATCTCTCCCATCCTATATTAACTCTTTGCTCTGTGATCACCTTGGTATATGTTTCTTCATCCACTGTTAATTTGACCGTATATATTGTCTTGTTGTTTCTTTTATATTCATATTTGTGTATAATTTTAAATTCACCATTTCTAATCGTTGGATTTTGCTTTTGTAATTTTTCAATTATTTCAGCTTCCGTAGAGTTAAAAGTCATACCAGTTATTTTAATTCTTAATTGTACTGTGTTGGGAACCCTAATTTCATAGCCTTCATTTAGTTCATTTTCTATAGCACTTTTTATTTTTTCGCGTTCTTCAACATTTTCGGATTGGATTACCACTGCTCCATTTCTTCGATTTTCTACATTTATTATTTTGAAATTTACCGGGTCAACTTTATTATTTAATTCCTCTTTTGTTTTATCCACTCCTTGTTTTCCTTTTGGTTTAACTGTTAATGGCAATTTTTTATTAACATCTGGCAACATTATTTTGTTTTTAACTGTCTCTGAGTATGACATTTTTGTTTGATTTTGACTTGTCTCTTTGAGCACTTTTTTAATTTCATTACACATGTTGACATTTTTTTCTTCTAGTGATTTGCATATTTCATTGTTGTTGTTTTTAAATTCATTTACACTTCTATATAAGTTTTTAATTTCTTCTACGTTTTTTCAATAGCCTCCAATAGTTGTTTAATTTCACCTTCATTTTGCTTCAATGACAATTCAAATTCATGTTTATAATCAACCAAATTTTGTTTATTTTTGCTCACTTGGTCTTGTATTTCTGTTAGAACCATGTCAACATTTTTTATATATTGCACACAGTCATCACACATGAAACGTATAAAATTATTTTTTTCCAATATTCCCATCGAATATTGATCAATTCCTGAACATTTTGTTTGGCTGTGATAAATTTTATCGCATACTCCCATACATCTTATGCCTGTTTTGACCCCGTATTGACGATTTGCATTTGCAACACTCAGCCATGACTGAGTGCTTTTTTTTATTATAATTAACAAATATCCTTTTTTTTTCCAAAACTTTTTATTGTACTATTTAAATATACAGATTTTCGTTGGTTTTTAATAGTCCTATCTATTTTTAAAACCAATTTATATTTTATTTTATTATTTATTTAGAGCTTTACTGAAAATTGCTTTCTTCGCTTTTGATTTATACAAAACAGAATAGAATAGATATATAATATATCTAGAGGTTTTAGTTTTGTTACCGAGTGTACAGATTTATGATATTGTTGAACTGCTCTAAAAATTGATTCAACTTCGCTAATCAGGTGAAATTCATCCTGTATGTATCTAGATATTTCGATCAATGTCGAATGTAGCCTTTCTACGTGACCATTAGTATTACTACGCCCAGGTGTACAATAAAATATTTTGATTTCTATCTTTCCATTAAAGATCTGAATTGTGCTGATGAGAAACCTGCTTAATTATCAAGAGTTATTTGTCTAACTTCTGGATATGATTGTAAAATTTCCATTACTTTCTCATCTAGATTCGTTTTGTCCTCAATTAACTTTATAGTTAAAAATTTTGAGTATGAATCTATGCGTGTTATAAATTTTAATCGTTGGGCGTAAAATATATTGAGGTGAACCTGTTGCCCCTCCTTGTTTGGAATTGGAGCTTCTCCAATTGGAACTGTTCTTGGGTGTCTCTGATATTTATTTTTATTAAAAATTTCACAATGCCTTGCTTTTTCTTTGATTTGTTTAATCATATTAGGCCAATAGTACATTTGAGTAATTTGTTTGAAGTTTTCATAATAACTTCTATGTGCCCTACAATGTGTGTCTATTGAAATTATCCAATTGCTCATGGATAGTACCGTTTCCTTTATCTCACAGTGTTGTTTAAATTGATTTAGTGGTTTTTTCGTGGTTGGTATGTGATTTTCGTCACTACTTTCAGCTGAGTGCTGTGTACCGATTGTTGATTCGTGATCACCTTCTTCTCCAGAATGTGTTAACTGATTTAATTCATCGTTTAGATGATTTATGTGTTGTTTTGACAATGCGTCTGCAACTACATTTGTGATTCCTGGTTTGTAAACCATTTTGGGTGAGTATTCCTCAATTAATGCATGCCATCTTTTCATTTTGGTATTTGGGTTTCTGTGTGAAACAGCGAATGTTAAAGGTTGATGGTCAATATGTATTTCTAAATCTTTTGAACCGTAAAGGTAATTTCTTAAGTTTTTCAAAGAAGATACAATTGCATATAATTCTTTTTCATTTGTAGCATAAGTTCTTTCCGTTGAATTCAATGTTTCTGAAATGAAAGTTATTGGTTTACCACCCCCTTGTGATAAGACTACACCAATTGCGTCATTAGATGCGTCAGTTGTTAATATAAGTTTCTTTGTAAAATCGGGCTGTGTTAACTCGATTTGTTCAGTTAATAATCGTTTGAGCTGTTTAAAAGCTTTTTGACTACTTTCGTCTAAATTTACTAGTGTTTTCTTCGACATATTTGTAGATATTCTACCATTTTCTCCTGACAAATATTTAGTAAGAGGTTTTGAGATTAAAGCGTAATCTCTGATGAATTTTCGGTAATAACCTAGAAAACTTCTCATTCCTAGAAAACTTCTCAATTGCCTTAGAGTCTTTTGCTCTGGAAAATCATTTATCGTTTCGACCTTTTTTGGATCGGTTTTAGTGGTTTTATGCGTTGCTACATAACCTAAGAATTCTACTACTTTTTGATAAAATTTACATTTTTCTAACGATATTTTCGTGTTAGCTTTTCCCAATGTATCTATTATAATTTTTAAATGTTCATTATGTTCGGCTAAATCCGTTGAAAAAACTGTTATGTCATCAATATAGATATGACAGAATTTGCCTACATATTCTCTTAAAATCTTGCCCATAGCTCTTTGAAATATGCTTGGAGCATTTTTTAAACCGAATGGCATTGCCATTATTTATTGAAAAAGCAGTTTTTTCTATATCATTCTGGTTCATTAGGATTTGGGGAATTCCGGATTCGAGATCAATAGTAGAAAAGTATTTAGCTTCTCCAAGATTTGATAGTATCACATTGGTATCTGGTTTTGGATATTTATCCGAAATAGTGATTTCATTTAATTTCTTGAAATCAATTACCATACGTTGCTTCGGTGTAAATAGTGATTTCATTTAATTTCTTGAAATCAATTACCATACGTTGCTTTGGTATACCATCTTCGTTTGTTCCTTTTTTTGGAACTACCCAAATTGGTGAGTTATATGGGCTTTTGCTTGGTCTTATTATTTCTGATCCAAGCAATTTTTTTATTTCAGCTTTCACAAAATTATGTGCTGAAAAGGGATATGGATATTGTTTACTCCATATGGGTGTATCTACCTTTGTCGTAATTTCCGCTTTAATATCTAGGTAAATTTGTATTTATTCTGGAATGTATATCATTTATTTGCCTACATATTCTACGTTTTAGCCTAATACTTTTTCATTCCTATTTTCATTTTTTGTGTCGGTATTTCCTTCGACTTGCTTTTCAAGAATCTTTCCGACACACAAATTATTTTCGGTATTACCTTCGACTGGCTTTGTAGGAATCTTTCCCGAATAATTAATTTTATTTAATTTGACGGTATTATTTTCATCGTCTGGCGCTCTAAGATTTTTTCCCAGATTTAATTTATTATTCTTTAATACTTTAATATTTAATATTTACCCAGATAAGTATTATTAAATTTAAGGTTATTTTTCTTATCTTTAACGATTTCTTAGTTTTCCTAATGGTATTTATACCATGTAGTTTTTCTTGTTCATTATTATAACTTATCACGTTTTTCTCGAAATTTATTATTGCATTATTCTTCCTTAATAAACTGTTTCCTATTATTATATCTGCTTCAAGATTTACTATTTCATAAAATCTATCTTTTACTCCTAAAACTGTTATTTCGTGATAATGTATAGTTGTACAGTGCGTTCATAAATGATAGAACATTTGATAATCTGTGAATAAATGTTGTATAAAATTTTAACTATGCATGCTATAATTATTTCTTTGCTGGACTTACATTAATATATTTTCTTTCCAAAAATTAACGTTTATTACTCAAAACTCCCATTAATTAGAAATACCGTTATTAAAATCTCTTACATCTCAATACTTAGCATATAAAAGCGTTCAAATAATATAGCACAAATGCAACAAAGTCTTTGTTTAACAAAAATAATTAATTAATTCCTTTCTTTATTTAACAAAAATAAAAAAATAACATCATCTTAATAACTTATAACACCACCTTTTGCTTTAATGCAATCAAATATTCTATTTTTCATAGAATTTAATAATTTATTCAAAAGACCTTGATTAAGTGCTTCCCATTCATTGCAAATTGCAATTTTTAGTTCATTTACATTCATGTCATTACATTCATGTCAGCATAAGTTCGCCTGACGAGAATTCTCATGTTTTCTATGGGGTTCATATCAGGAGAGCAAGCAGGCCATTCCAAAACATCGACATTATTCGTTAACCATTCTTTTGTGAAGGCTGCATTGTCTTGCTGAAAAATATATATTTTTTCTGTATTGGCATGTAGAAATGGCAACAAACTGCATTGAAGCAATTCACAATATTTTTCGCTTTCATTTTGGTTGGCAAGATTTGCAACTCCAGACAACAATCTTCAGTAAACGCACCCCAAATCATAACAGACCGCCACCATAGTTTCCTCGAGAGAAACATTGGGGTTCTTTTCGTAAGTCACACCAGTAACTAAAACTCCCATCAGGACCAGGAAAAGAAAACAAATTAATTTATTATTTGCTAACTTAACAACTTACATTGGACCAATTTGTACCCATATTATTTTTGCAAAACTCCAAACGTGCATTAAAATGACGTTTCAAAAGATGAGCAATTTTCTTAATTCTTTGTCTTCGAATATGTTTGGAAGATTCAAGAACATTCCAAATGGTAGTTTTGCACACTTTGTTGGAAACGCATCCAGCAAGTTGGGTACAACTTTTGGTGCTGTTGCTTGCTGTGTTCAAAATAAGTCGACGCTCGTGTCCATTCAACTTATTTTTTCTACCACTGCTTTTGTTTTTGCCATAGTTTTCAATATTTTTGAAATAATTATAAATAACCTTTCGATTTATGCCGATTTCACTTGCAATTTCTGCTTTTGATGCACCATTTTCAAAAAAAATTAAAATTTGACCATTTTCAAATTCACTTAACACTTTTCCTCATGGCATTTTGCTTATTACTAATGTTTTTAATAAAGTTAAATATAATATGTTATATTGTGCTATACTACTTCAACGATTTAATGTGGTCAATACTGGGATGTAAGAGATTTTGATAACGGTATTTCTAATTAATGGAAGATTTGTGTAATATAAGTTTAGTTTTGGAAAGAGAACATATTAATACACGTACCACACAGAGATGATAATTATAGCATGCATAGTTAAAATTTTATATTACAATGATTCACAGATTACCAAATGTGCTATAATTTATGAACGCACTGTAGTGTATCCATTTATTGTCCTTACTCTTCTGTAGTTCTATTTTATTATCATAAATACCTTTCTTAATGTAGCCATTAGTTGCTCCAGTATTGATTAGTATTTTCATTTTCTGTCTTGTCTTAAGGTCTGTGTTGTAGATATACGGAAGGTTTTCTGTACCCCTAAAAAATTATCCTCTTGGATATTATTTATCCTTTGAGCTTTTGGTTGTTGGGACTGACCACTTCCTTGATTCAGCTATTTATAGGAAAATTGTTTTCCAAACCATGGTCTTCTAGTTTGATAATTATTCTGATAATTATTTTGTTGTTGTGGAGTTGCAATGTAATTGTGACCGCTAGGATCTATATCCATAGGTGCAGGTTTATTTCTGTTCGTCCTTTTTTTTCAAATCTTAAATTTTTTTTGATTATTAGGATGGAATTTGTGAGGTTTCTTATGACTTGCATTACTGTCATTTTGGCTAAATTGGTTTGCAAATTGTGTCCGTCAATTATTGGATTCTAATTCTTGTGCTTTCGGTAAAGCGTTCGGAAGGTCAGGAGGTTGCAGTGAGAAAAATACATCCCCCAAAGGTTCTATTCTTTCCATTTAATTCTCTCGTTAATTCAGCTCCACTACCATGTGTCATGATTGTTTTGTTTATTAATAATGTTAGCTTTTTGTTCACCAAATTATAGTATTCAATTATGCTTAGTGATCCTTGTTTCAAAATACTTAATTTCTCTTCGATTATATGAATAGGTCTTTTGTCCGCGAATGCAAAGTCAAGTCTTGCTATTATTGCGTCAAAATTTAAAGGTGTGCCGTGATTTGTCATTGGCTTCCCGAATAGTTTTATTTCTTAATATAGTTAGTGCCACGAAATATCTTCTACTTCCTACTTAGAGCATTTGTAGCTGCTTCTCTCCAGATTACATAATTTTTATCATCAAATTCTGGTAATGATCTAATAATTGCAATGATTCATTACATACGACCGTATCGTCTATTGTATGTTTGGTAAATTCTACAAGTTGAGATCCTGTAGTTAAAAAATTATATGCCCTTTCTAATTTTTCGACTTTGGTCACTATAGGTGCCAATTTGTTTAATAAACTAGTTGTAAAATCTGTTTCATTAGGAGTTGCCATTTTTATAAATCGTATTTAATCTTAAATTAACTATTAATCACTGTCACTATAATTTAATTCCTCGAAACAAATGAATCGCCTTGTCCTGGTGAGTCTTCTTCTTTCGCTAAATTCTTCTCTTTCTCGTTCATCGATGACTGTAATCTGTACCTGAATCGTATATTATGTACAGATATCCGAGTATTTCGCAATCGCTTTCAGAGCTTTCTGATCTATACTCGGATGAACTCTCAATGTTGTTCATTCAATTTATAGCTTTTCTATCTTTTCTCCTTTATTTTTAGGATACCTGTTACAAATTTTTCTTTTTCCCCTTTATTTCTAGGATATTTTTTACGATTTTTTTTCTCTTACTTATTAAGATGCTTTTATTTTGAATTTTTTTCTCAACCTCAGTTGAAACTTATTTTATAGTGAGTTTTACCTTTAGTCCGTTGGATGTGTCCTTTGTTGTCGAGATACTTGCTTCTGACTGATTATCTGCAGCTTATAGATGTTGAAGTGCTTTATTGAGGTCCTTAGTAATGTTGAAGTCCTTTTTGATGTCCTTAGGAGTGTGATACACGTTGGGCGCCAATTATAGGGTTGTGGTGGTGTTTTCGTAAAAAATATTTTCTTCGGATCGACACTGATCCGGTTCCTTTGATAAATGAGAACACTTAAATTTTTACTTTAAGTTAATTTTAAAATTATTTTTTATTTCTTCGAACACACTTTAAAGAACTTAGAACTTAGATACTTAATAAAATCTAATAATGACTTGCTATGCTGCTTTGTGATAACTTGCATGTCGCCTGGTAATAAATAAGAGACTGTCTGGTAATAATTGAATATGGTATTCATATGCAGTGCTATTTATACTAAAATTTCTATATGAATAAAGAACAAAGTACAAAGAAAAGCGTATCACGCATTTAATTTATGACTCTTTGTTTATGATGATCACGCGCTGAACGAATGATCCTTTGTTTATTAAAGATTAAATTAAAGAATCTTTTTATTACTTTATTTGGAAATCATGCGATTGCTATTTTTTTACCATAACCGGAAATTCATTCAATTAAAATTCTACGCTTCAATTATCATTTTTTATTTAATTATTCCATTTGGGTAATTCCATGTCAAATCAACCAATGGGTGTACACTACCTTCTCCAAATTGTATGATTTTTCGTAGGAAGACAGATTATTGCAGAACTAAAATAAGTGCAAAGCTTGAGGGCACTGGCACTTCTGTATCCGGAAATATGTGGTCTTGAAAATTGCAAAAAAAAAAGGTCAAAATTTACAAAGTTGTACTTACTTAATTATCATTTTCTTGAAAAGTATTTTAGTTACGCAACTCATCAAGGTTGCATTTGAAAGGTTAATTAATTACCTTTAATTTGATATACAACATGATTTTTTTTTGGAAAGGTCCAAGGTCACATCTCTTGACCTATAATTCGGGAGGCTATAGCTGTAAAAACGACAATTTTAAAAATCTGAAAAAAATATATGTTTAAGATTGGTTCCTTCCCTAAAGTTCCAAAAAATTTCAGACTGGGGGTATGCTTGGATCCAGAAATATTTATCATAGAGTAAAGGTAGATATTTAAAAAGTCGGTGCTGTTACTGTTACTGTTTATGAATGTGGTTGGTTGTGCTCGTGAGCGTCGGCGGGCTATGCACGCACGCCGCTATTTGTTTCTGGTTCTTTAGCTCTGTACTGTACTCAGTACAGACCTGTGTTAGGGTTGGTTTGACAGGTAATTATGTTAGAGCGAGACAACAGTATAAATGTTGTCGGGTGTGGTTCGTAGTGTCAAATAACTTGGATATAGAGAAATTATTGAAAAACGAGAAGTCAAAGGAAGCACCACGAAAAAAAACCATTCTAAGCACGTTGCTTTAAAAAACCACATGTGTTGCTATAAAATCAATATTTTTAAATAAAACCAAAAGTGTTCAAAGTGATTGTTTTTTGCCTCTGTAAACAATATGTCATTTAATACAATATATTGTTGTAATCCATTTAAAAAAGTTGCTCATGTCCGGAATGCAAGAGAACTTCGAAAAGTTCAGCAATGGATGACTAATAACATTTCAATATCAAATAAAATATGTGATATATGCAGAAGAGAACTTTATAAATTAAAAGGAAGTGTAAACAATAATATTCAATCTATGAACGAGCCAGAAAACGAGACTTCAGACTCGGAAAGTGAAGCATCAGTTTCGGGAGATGTTCGAATTTCTAAGTTAAACGAAAGTTTAACATATTTACAAGAATCTCCAATATGTTCGAGAAAAATTCCATTAAAAGGGTATACAACTAGAAAGTTAGAAAAAATAACAACATCAATTAAAACCAACATTTTCCCAAATTCAACACCTTCAACCTCTCACGTATGCCCAGAATCGGAAATAATCGAACAACTAAAAGAAAAGTTTAAATCAATAACTAAAAACAGTGATAAAATTCAACTTTTAACTATTTTACCTAAAAGCTGGACATTGAAAAGAATGGAGGAGGAATTTCAAATAACAAATTTCATGGCACGAAAAGTAAAAAACTTGGTTGAGACAGAAGGCGTATTGAGTACACCGAATCCAAAACTTGGAAAACGATTGCCATTAGAAATTGTTGATGTGGTGAAAATCTTTTATGAAACTGATGATGTCAGCAGATGTCGACCAGGATGTAAAGACTACGTGTCAATAACAGAAAATGGTGTAAAAGTAAAAAAAAATAAAAGACTTTTACTCGGAAATCTTCGAGAAGTTTATGCTTTATTTAAAGAAAAACATGAAGGGATAACTATTGGAATTTCTAAATTTTGTGAACTTCGGCCAAAAAATGTGGTTCTAGCAGATGCGTCAGGAAGCCATAATGTATGTGTTTGTAAAATACATCAAAATACAAAACTAATGCTCCACGCAATAAACCTGAAAAAATTGACAGAAAATGTGCAGGATTTTGTGCTGGAAACTTATAAAGATTGTTTAAAAAGACTTATATGCAATCCCCCATCACCAAATTGCTACCTTGGCAGATGTAGCATGTGTCCAGATATACAAAATTTTAAAGAGAAACTTGGTGAATTATTATTAGAAAATGAAATTGATGAAATCATATATAAACAGTGGATAAGTGTAGATAGAGACTCTTTGGAAACTATTATTAAAGAAACTGATTCTTTTCTGGATTCTTTATGCGAAAAACTGCAAACTCTTCTACCCCATTCATTCGTATCTAAAGAGCAGGGTGCATTTATGGCTCACAAAAAGTCTGCGTTGGAAGAAAATGAGTATTTAGTAATTTGCGACTTCTCCGAAAATGCAACTTTTGTGGTTCAGGATTCTGTGCAAGGCTTTTTATGGAATAATAGCCAGGCCACACTATACCCAATAGCAATTTATTACAAATCAAATGGAAAATTAGAAACTACAAATTTTATAATAATATCAGACTGTCTAATACATAATACCATAGCAGTTCATTTATTTCATCGCCACCTAAATGAGTTTTTAAAAAACAAGTTTTTGAAAATACCACTTGTTAAATATCTACCTTTACTCTATGATAAATATTTCTGGATCCAAGCATACCCCCAGTCTGAAATTTTTTGGAACTTTAGGGAAGGAACCAACATATATTTTTTTTTTCAGATTTTTAAAATTGTCGTTTTACAGCTATAGCCTCCCGAATTATAGGTCAAGAGATGTGACCTTTGACCTTTCCAAAAAAAAAAAATCATGTTGTATATCAAATTAAAGGTTATAATGGAAAAAATGATGTGAATCGTTTGGTTGTTGGAATAAAAAGCCTTCTTTATTTAATAAAGTCCCTGCTTATAAACTAACAATTTTGAGTGATTCTAAAATAGTTTTGGGTGTGGCTTTCTAAAGTCACTCCATAATTATAATTTTGTTCTAACTCTATTTTTAATATTAGTATAAACATAAATATGTACAATTGTACCAGGCGACTATGAATTTTGGGTGGTTCTTCTATTAAATTTATTTTCATACATTGAGTACAATTCCAAACAAAGAGAATGGAATTGTACTGGTTAAAGTACATGCCGATACAATACACTAACACATGTATTGTATTCGGTTTACACATGAAATCAAATATAGTTGATCTACATGTCGATAAATCAACTCCATTCGATTGCATTGCTTTGTAACTGTAACCCGCTTAGTCAAACAAACACACTGAGTCATTTATTAACGTCGCTTGACCTACCCCAATATCCACTTGATATTTTCTGTTGTACATTTTACTGTCGCTAGCCAATGTACGTGTGTGTGTATGTAGGTTTGTTTGTTTTGATTTTGTTTTACTAGCACCTCATTGTGCTTACATACCTTTATACATAAATGTACTACATATACGACACCCTTATCCTCAAGAAAAAATCTTATAATTTTGTTTACATAAATTATGGGATTTTTTCTGATTTAATATAAATATTTTGTAATTTGAATTTTATCTTCTTTATTTTTGTATATTTATCATAAAAAATTTTGTTCATTAATTTTTTTTTAATTGGTTTGTAATTTGATTTTTCTTATTTTTGTATAGTTCTTAAAAATTTGTTCAATAACTTTTCTGTTTACAGTACAGAATTTAGATTTAATTGACATAATTTATAAGTTTGTTTATATTATCTTAACATACTATTTTTGTTTATTTTCTTTTTTGTATGTTTTAATTCTATTCTTACAGCTTACAATATATTTCTATGTTTTTTTTTTTTTGTTTATCTTAAATTTGAGGTTTGTATAGTTTAATGTTATTCTTAATTTTACGATCTTATAGTTTACAATATATTTTTATGTTCTTGTATAATATTTCTTTAATAAATTTTTATGTACTGTTTTTATTTTATTTCCAACTTTTATGTTTACATTTATATTTTTTTATTTCTACTATTTCATATGGACCGTCGTAACGTGGTTCACTCTTTTTTCTGTTTCCTACTCTTACTAATACCAAGTCCCCTATTTCTAAGTCTATGCTATTTGTGTTAGCTAAAGAATCTTCCGTTCTTTTCATTTTAACTTTCTCTATTATTTTCCTTGCATTTTCCAATGAATATTTCAATCTAATTCTTAGTTCATTTGAGTAATTTTCGAAATTGTATATTTTATCTCTGTTCTGTATTTCGTCACCGGGCAAGTTCGGTAATCTGCCAAAAATCAGTTCAAAAGGTGAATAATTGTTGTCAACGTGTGGAGTAGTATTGTATGCGAATGTATAATATGGTATCCATGAATTCCAATCATCATCATTAACAAAGGATAGAAAATATTCATTTAAAACTCTGTGATTTCTCTCAACAGTTCCAAGTGTTTCATGATGATAAGGAGTTGAAAATCTCTGTTCCACCTTCAACAATTCACATATCTCCTTCATTAGTTGATTTGTAAATTCAGTCCCCTTGTCCGATTTCAATGTTTTAAATAATCCATGTTTCAGGATGACGTTCTCAACATGTGCTTCTGCTACAGATTTTGCTTCTTTAGTCATCATTGGACAGGCTATTACATATTTCGTTAACTCACACTGCATAGTCAGTATGTATCTGTAATTTTCTGATGGTCTCAGTGGACCCACTGTATCAATTACTATGGTTTCGAAACTTTGACATGGTGTGTCAGTCTTTTCTAATGGTTCTCTTGTGTGTCTGATTTGCTTGTTTCTTTGGCAAAGATCACACGTTCTTACAAATTGTTTTACCATTTTATACATATTTTTCCATATGTATTTTTGTTTTAAACGGATTAGCGTTTTTTTAACTCCGAAATGTCCTCCGCATGGTGTATCGTGATAAGCTTCTATTAATTGTTTCTTTCTATTTTCATCTTTTATGTATTGAGGATTTCTATATAACAATATTCTGACGTCAGTTTCTTTGTTTCTGTTCAAGATTTCTTTGAATCTTTCATGTGTCACTATGTTGAATATGTTATCACCCTTCTCGAGAGCGTAACCTTTGTAATTCAACTTCTCTAATACCGATGGTAGTTTCTCCAGTATATTATCTAAATAATATGGATTATCGCTACATCTTATGGCCATTTCATTGAGACTACTGTTGTCTTCAATCTTTATTTGTGTGGTGCACCTTGTGTCTAATTTAAACTTTATCCTCTTCGCGCGCGCTATGTCATTTATTGATGTACAGTCCCATATCACGAGTCGCTCAGATTCCGTGTCGGCTGTCACATTTATCCTTTCCTCACTTTTAGCTTTATCACTTTTAATTTTATCATCAGCTTTCCTAGCTTTTTCATTTGTTTCTTTGTTTTTCATTCCTCTTGTAATCACCAATGCTTTTTTAACGGATTCATCGATCCTTGGAGGTATCATTGTTTTTAGTAAATCTGAGTCCAGATTGATTCTGGAAAGTGCGTCTGCATTAGTATTATTTATTCCCTTCTTATACACTATATCAAAATCATAATCTGACAATTCCAAACGTATTCTAGTCAACTTCGAGCTTGGGTTTCTATGTGAAAATAAAGCAACTAGTGGCCTGTGGTCAGTTACCACTATAAATTTTCTACCATACAAATAGGGTCTGAAAAACTGTATGCCCCAATGTATACCAAGTAATTCCTTTTCTATTACTGGTTTATTCTTCTCATGCTTATTCAAAGATCGACTTGCATATGATATTGGCATATCCTCGCCAATCTCACCTTGTGACAAAACTGCTCCGAGTGCAAAATCAGATGCATCGGTTGTCAAAATAAAAGGTTTATCGAAATTTGGATACTGTAGGACTGGTGGACTTATCAGTTTCTGTTTTAATGTTTCAAAAGCAGATTGACGTTTTTCCGTCCATTCGAATTTTATCCCTTTTTTAAGTAATTCATTTAAACAACTTGCTATGTCCGCAAAATTTGCAATAAATCTTCTGTAGTAGTTACAAAATGCAACGAATCTTCTTACGTCATCGGCATTTTTAGGTATCGGATACTTGTGTATCGCACTAAATTTACCAGGATCTGGTTTTATACCCTCTGAAGTTATTAAGTGACCAAGATATACAACTTCAGGTTTTAGAAAACAGCATTTATTTGCATTAAGTTTTAAATTATATTTGGTCAATCTATCCAAAACTTTTACCAGGTTTGCATTGTGATGCTTCAAACTGCATCCGAAAATAATTATATCGTCTACGTATAAAAATGCTTCAGAATCCAAACCTGACAAAGCGATTGTTAACATTCGTTGAAAACTATTTGATGATATCTTTAAACCAAATGGTAGTCTCGTATACTGGTAATGACCATCTGTCGTTAAAAAGCAGTATGTGGACGTGATTTTTTATCTAGTCCTATTTGGTGGAATGAACTTGTCATATCCAGCGTTGAAAAATATTTTGCTCTACCTAGTTTGTCCAAGACATCATCTAACCTTGTTAGTGGAAATTTATCATTGACAACTTTGTCATTAAGTTTTCTGAAATCTACTACTAGTCTCCATTTTTTTAGATCAGTATGTTCCCCTTTTGGAACTAATAATAAAGGAGCATTATAAGGGCTAATAGATGGTTCTATTATACCATCATCTAATTTTGTACCATGAAATTTATTTCTTCCGTTTGTGCATGAGGTAAACGATAATTTTTTATATAAACTGGTTTGTTATCATGTAGGCTAATTGTTTGCTTGTAGAAATTATTTGTAGTCAGCTTTTCGCCTTCCAAATGGAATACATGCTGATACCTTTTTATAATATTTTCAAGCGCACTTCGACTTTCTTTGTCTGTACTATTTAGATCCAAATTCTCCAACAGCTTTTTAAATCTACTTTCCGAATATCAATCATGACTTTTATTTGTGTTTTTATCAATTCTAAAAATTTCATAATTCTCCAGTGGCATAGTTTCCACTCTAAGATTTTTGATTGTCACCTTATCATTTGTTACATTAAGAATTTTTATGTGTTTATTGCCACCCTTTGGTATTATGGTATTTGTCAAATACACACCTTCAATGATTTTCCTATTTTTTATAATTTTGTCTTCCTTTATATCTATATCAAAAGGTACTATTATTACGCTTCTTGGTGGAATTTTTATGTGATTTATGGCAACTATATCGTCATGTATCGGAATGATTATGTTATCGTTATTCATGGTAAATGTTAATATGTATTTATCATAGTCTATACTACATTTGAATTTTGATAGGAAATCTCTACCTAGGATTCCGTCAGTGTTTATTGGAAAATCATCTTCTACTAATTGCACTTTGTGTTCTATTATTGTATCATTTATATTTATCTTTATCATTGTGGAACCAATAGATCTAACTTGTTCCCTTGATATCCCTGTTAAACAACAGTCATCATCCGAATCTACATCGTAACGGTAAAAAAAATTTTGTTTGCACAAAGAGACATCCGCTCCTGTGTCTATTAAAAATGTTAACGCGATATTCGTATTCAATATATTCAGCTCGATGCAATTTCTAAGATTCGATGATATTTTAAATATTCTTTTTGTCTCTAATTTATGCCCCCTGGAGATTCTCTCTGTGTAATCTCCGGCATCTGGAAGTTTCCCTGAGTCTCTGCTCTATGTATATTGAAACTTCTATTACTGTTTCCCATGTTGTTGTTGTTTCCATTGTTATTTCCATTGTTACGGTAATTATTATTATTACCCCTGTTATTACCATTATTACGGTAATTATTATTACTTCTGTTGACATTTCTGTTATTCCTATTATAACAATTATCTCGTCCGTTGTTTCTGACATGATTTTGATTACCTGAACGACAAACTTTCGCATAGTGGTTAAACTTTCCACATTTATTACATTTTGCCCCGTTGGCTGGACATATATTGCCGTGTACTGAACCACATTTATTACATTTCGACCGTTGCTGTCTATTTGCAGCATAGCCATTCGCAGCATACAATATTTGTCTCTGTGAAGAATTCATCTTAGACTCTTCTGCAATTTTCAATGCGTCAACGAAATTTGTAACCCTACTGGCGTTTATGGTTGATAAGATTTGCTGATCTCTCAGACCATTTTTGAAAGTATTAAACGCCATTACGTTATTTGTTCTTACTATAGAAGCTCTATCTGTCTCCCCGACTTCCGATATTTGGATCTCGTTCAATTCCGAAATCAACTCTTGTATTTTGTTCGCGAATTCTCTAACCGATTCACCTTTTTGAGTCAATCTGGAAACCTTATTCAAAACATTGTTCGAACTTCCAACTGGTCTGTATGTCGTCTTCAATGCCGTAATTAATTCTGTTATAGTCGTTGGAATAGTTTCTTGTCTTACCATATTTTGAACTTTTGTATCCAAACGTGATTTGAATACGAAATTGAAAAAAGCATTTTGTTTCGTCGCTGGTATTGTTTCATATACTAATTCTACACTTGTAACAAAGCTATTCAGTTCGCTCTTTTTTCCCGTAAAAATGTTAATTAGCTTAATTACAGCAGATATTTCATTTATGTCCATGGACTCCATTGTCACAATTTGTTGTTTATCCGGTATAACCTTATTTTTTGAATGTTGTGTCAACAATTCTAATGCTTCGTCTCTTAATTTCCTAAATTTTTCCGATATTTTTATACTTTGTCCTTCTGTAATATTTGACTCTGTTAAGATATTTTCTAATTCTTTTTCTAAACCTTGTATCTCTAACCTCTTTGCTGAAACAGTTTCTAAAGAGTATGGACGACCTATAGACTTTCTTGCATTTACCAATACTGACTCTAATGATTTCAATATTGAATCCATGAGAAATAACAATTATTATATTTTCTTTTTCTTTAATTTATTTATTCTTAGTATTAAACATTCAATATTTTTATTTATTTTTATAATTTTTGATTAAATTTGTCTTATATATATATATATTTTTACATGTTTTGAATTTTATCTTAAAATTTTATTTATTCAAACATTCTTCTTCTTTGTTTTTTCTACCAGTGTGATTTTGAAGTTATTGCTGTAAACCAGCTCTTATACTATGTCTTCGTATCTGTTTTTTCACATATTTGCGCAAATATTTCATTATTACTATTACCGTCACCACTACGCAGACAAAAATTACAATTTCAAGACTTATGCTTACTGCTGTTGGTGCTTGGGATGTAGCTGAGATTACCTCGTTGATTTTTGTTTGGGTGCTCCCCATCTTTCTTTTTCGATAATTTCTTTGCTTTCCGGAACTCTTTAATATCTGATTTTATTTTCGCTATACGTTCAATCAGCTTGGTTCTTTTATCTTCTTCTTTGGTATATGTTAATTCGGAATTCATCAGCGTCAATTCCTTTTTCTTACGATTTACAAAATCGCCTCTTGATTTCCTTACTTTCGGCAATGGAAAAATTTCATATTTTGGTTCAACCACTTTTATTTTCTGTGCAATCTTGATAGGTTTTGGTCCGAGTTTCAAAATGTCTGGCTTTGGTGCCTCTGCTCCGTATTCTTTTAATTGTTTTTGCCAATTTTCTTCCGCTATACGCATTCCCTTCTCCAATTCCTCCCAAGATTCTTCCATCGGACTTTAACTAGTTTTTCCACCGTAAGCTATCCATCTGTGGTGTTTGCCGCAAAAATGATATATAGACACAAATATGCAAGTTCACTGTTACGTTATTTAAAAAAAAAAAAAATTTCTTCAAAAATCACCTTCACGAAAATTTAAAAATTTATAAAATATTTACTTAAATATAAAAATTTCACTTCACTGCTTTTTAAAAAAATTATAAAATAACCATTTTACAAAATTTTACTTCATAATTTTATAAATACTTTCACAAACTTCAAAAAAAAAACTTTATTTTAGGAATTCCACCAACCTCGCCAATGCAGTGTCTGTTGGTTATTCCTATTATTACACTTTTATACGAACCAAAAAAAATAAAATATAAATCAGGAACAGGTTAGTTGTTTTCATCCTCAGCTTTTGATGATAGTTGTTGTTATTATCGTTGAGCCAGAACTTTCCTCAACGCAATATACGCAGTTAAGTTTGCACTTTCTACTGCTATTATGCCGTTGGTGGTAAACTAATGGTTTAGCTTACTGCTATCTACCATTTTCACTCACGTTAGGTATGTCTAAGGCGGTACGGCTTACTTACAGGATTCTTTCTGTTGCTTGGATGTCTTCCCATCGTTTGGTTGTTGGAATAAAAAGCCTTCTTTATTTAATAAAGTCCCTGCTTATAAACTAACAATTTTGAGTGATTCTAAAATAGTTTTGGGTGTGGCTTTCTAAAGTCACTCCATAATTATAATTTTGTTCTAACTCTATTTTTAATATTAGTATAAACATAAATATGTACAATTGTACCAGGCGACTATGAATTTTGGGTGATTCTTCTATTAAATTTATTTTCATACATTGAGTACAATTCCAAACAAAGAGAGTGGAATTGTACTGGTTAAAGTACATGCCGATACAATACACTAACACATGTATTGTATTCGGTTTACACATGAAATCAAATATAGTTGATCTACATGTCGATCAATCAACTCCATTCGATTGCATTGCTTTGTAACTGTAACCCGCTTAGTCAAACAAACACACTGAGTCATTTATTAACGTCGCTTGACCTACCCCAATATCCACTTGATATTTTCTGTTGTACATTTTACTGTCGCTAGCCAATGTACGTGTGTGTGTATGTAGGTTTGTTTGTTTTGATTTTGTTTTACTAGCACCTCATTGTGCTTACATACATTTATACATAAATGTACTACATATATGACAAGGTAATTAATTAACCTTTCAAATGCGACCTTGATAAGTTGCGTCACTATAATATTAATCAAGAAAATGATAATTAAGTAAGTACAACTTTGTACATTTTTATAGTTTTTCCCGATATTCAAGACCTCATATTTCCGGATCCAGATGCGTCAGTGAACTTAAATTTAGGATTTTTCTTATTTCTCGGATACACTTTAATCCTGCCAAAATTAAGCCAATTTGGAAACAGTGATGTAAAAAACAGCCATATTTTAAGTTGAGTTCAGATGGTTTAACCCATTTATGGATCACGTATCAATGATGATGACGTGTGCCATTGACTTGTGTCATTAGCTTGCAATTTAACAAAATATCATGTTGCAGTACACATTCAAAGCAAAAATGCCAAAAATGTCGCTAAGGCAATTATGCAAAATTTCATTATGATATATGGTCCAATGGCTAAAACAGTTACAGACATGGGTACTGAATATACGAATCAACTTATACAGGAGCTTGTAATGGTACCGTGCTGGTGGAATTTTCCGCTTCCGTCTCCCTGAGCCTTTGCTGGTCGCACGTGCTTGCGAAGGGGCCTAGCTCGCTGGATGGGTGGGGTCTTGCTCAGGCTCAGGGAAACCGCACTACAGATTTCACGTGCGATTTACAAAAAAAAACTGTCAAAAATTCTATGGTCGCTAGTGGATGGATGGCCATACTTACCTTGGGATTGGGGACTGGATGTTATGCCCCTTAAGCCCTCCCTACCATGTTACCACTAGTCCATCTAACTTGGGTGGTAACCCACTATAATAAAAAGAATTGGTTTGGTTTCTACATTGGGTTAAACAAAAATTTATTTAACCTTCATTTTAAAGTTTTTAATTTAAAATTTCAAATTATGTTAGCAGCATTTTTATTGTAACAAAATTGTATTATTTTTAATTTTAGGAAAATTTTTTTTTTTTTAATTTTAGGAAAATTTTAAATTTTTGGAAAATTTTTAAATTTTTAAAAAAATTCTTAATTTTTTAAAGATTTTTAATTTTAGAAAAATTTTTGAATTAGAAAAATTCAATTTTATGAAAATTTTTAAATTTAGGAAAATTTTAATTTTAGACAATTTCATATCTAGACAAATTTTTTATTTGGTTTGATTTTATACTTAAAATTATTTTTTTTTTTATATTTAGTAAAAATTTTTTTATTTAGACAAATTTTATATGTAGCAAAATTTTGTTCTTAGGAAAATTTTTGAATTTAGCAAATTTTTATATCTAACAAATTTTATATTTTTTTTTTAATTTAAATTTTATAGTTAGACAAATTTATTTAGTTAGAACACTTTTATTTTCTTAGAAAAATATTATTTTAGTACAAATTTACCTTTATAATTAATTATAAACTAGTTATTAATATTATGATAATATACAAAATAATTGATGTTTACCAACTGAACTGTACTGTACGAAACATAGGATATCTTAGCTTAAACTATGTTCACCTTGATTATGTTGACCTTTTCTCCTTGATGTTTATTTTATTGTTGTTTTGATAAAGTCCTTCGTACTGTTGTGATTATTGTTAGTTTTGTTCATATGTGTTGTTGTATTTGATTGATGACAGCGCAGTTTAACAAAGTTTAAATTACTGCTCCTAAGTTTGGGTATTATGCATGCAAAAATATTTAAACAGCAACAAATTCCTTAAAAGTATTCTACCGAGCACCAGTAAACATATATAGATCGTGGTACTGACTCGACTGTCATTAATTTTAGTTCTTTAATTCTTTAAACTTTAATGTTTTTTTTCTTATTTAACATTCTTAAATTCTCTAAATTTCTCAAACTTTTCTTTAATTTCTGATATTTGTATTATCAAATAAATTTATTATTTTTTTTACATTATTTTAATTTTTTTTTAGTCTTATAACTTTAATTCCTTAAAACTTTTAATTCTATTTTATTTCTTCGACTTTAAATTTATTTTAACTTTTAATGTCTTTAATTTAATCTACTTATTCTTTCACTTTACTTCCTTAAATTTTAATTTATTACACATTTAATTTTACGGAGGTTCTTTCCTTAACCTTTTCTTTGCACAACTACATTTCAACTCTCTTATTGTTTACATTTAATTTTCATTTGTATTTATTTCTTAACTTTTAATTTTCTGTAATTTTAATTTTACTGTCTAACTTCTTAACTTTACTTTACTTTCTTAAAACTTTAATTAAGACTACATTTTAAATACTTAAAAGGTTTTCCCTCAACCTTATTCTTTTACTTTCCAAACTTGATTTCCTTTAATTTCTTAAATTTTTCTTTAGTTTCTTAAACTTTAAATATTTTTCTTGCTTAATGTCTTCGTTTTAACTTTCATTAGTCTTAATCTTTAATATTTTAATTTAATTTTAGGTTTTTCGCAACCTTTTCTTTTATTTCTTACACTACATTTTTAATTTAATTTTACGGAGGTTTTCCTCAACCTTTCACTTCAACAATCAAATTTCAACTCTTTTAATTTCTTAAACTTTCCTTTAGTTTCTTAAACTTTAAATATTTTTCTTGTTTAATGTCTTCGTTTTAACTTTCTTTAGTCTTAGTCTTTAAAATTTTAATTTAATTTTAGGTTTTTCGCAACCTTTTCTTTTATTTCTTACACTACATTTTTAATTTAATTTTACGAAGGTTTTTCGTCAATCTTTCACTTCAACAATCAAATTTCAACTCCCTTATTAATTTCACATTAACGTTATTAACTTTTAACTTATGTAATTCAAATTTTCTTACACTTAATTTTAAATTAATTTTACTTTACTTATTTACTTTACTTAAATTTAATAATTACATTTTAATTTAATTTATTAGAGGTTTTTGCTTAACCTTTCTTTTTGAAACTCCAAACTTGACTCTTTTATCGCCAAAACTTCAATTAATTTTAATTTCTTATTTTTTCCGAAAACTTTAATTTTTTTTTCTTAAACTTAATTTTTCTTAACCTTTGCTTTTCTTATTTCCAAGGTCTTTAATTAAAATTTTTTTTTATAATGCTTCACCAAAATAGTTTCTTAGTTTATTTTCTTTTTGTCAATAAGTTTCTTAATATTACATTTTTAATTTTCTTACATCATTTAAGTTCTTAAATATAAATTAATTTTTAGTTTCTTTAAAAATTTTCTTCCACAATTTTTCTAACGCCTTAAGTTTCATTCTTAACACTACAATTTTAATTTTTTCTTTTATGAGGTTTTATGGTTTTTCCTCAACCATTACTTGATCACTTCATTTTAATTTCTTTATTATATACTTCAACCGTTCTTCAACCGTTTCTTTTCATTCTCCAAATTCAACTCCTTTTAAATTTTGCTTCATCTGTCTAACAACCCAATTATTCTCAGCGTCAAATTTTTTTTTTGCACACAAAAAAAATCAAACAAACCAGTTTGTTGTTTGCAAAAAAATTCGCAATAATTCATAAGTGTAACCAACACTCAGACATTCATTAAATTCCTATGTAAAAAAAATACTACATCTAACCATGTCAAACCAGTTTGTTGTTTGCAAAAAAATTCGCAATAATTCATAAGTGTAACCAACACTCAGACATTCATTAAATTCCTATGTAAAAAAAATACTACTTCTAACCATGAGGGGAACAAAGTAATGCTGGCAGCATGGGTGGGAATGAGAGCGAGTAAAAGCTTTATACATGAATGAAATTATGCTAAAAATTGAATTTTTTGCAACAAACAAAATTGGCAAACGATATTACCATATAAGGTGTTGTTTACATGTTATAGTTTTTTCTTTTGTGTGATATACACTCAATAGAAAAAATTTTCGTACGGCCGTCACAAGCTTGGTCACTGATGAGAATAGATAAACTAAACTCTACTCCTTTTAATCATGAGGAACTAGGTACTGTTCAACGGTTTCGCAGGACACTCAACGAATACTTGAGATCATGTGTACCATCTAATGAGTCCGATTGGGATGTGTGGTTAAAATTTTTCGTGTTATAACACAACACCATCAACTGCTCATGGATACTGTCCATATGAGTTAGTTTACTGTAAAATCTCACCTACCCTGAAGTTTAATATGGAAAATTGAGTGGAACCATTATACAATGTTGATTCCTATGAAAAAGAAGTTAAATTCAGACTTCAAGTTGCACAACGCAGAGCTCTGACCTTCCAGAGAACGCCAAGATAAACATTATGGGAAATTACACACCATAAATACCCATTTTTTAACAATCTTTTAATAAATTACGTTATATACTACAAGGGAATGTAGTATGCTTATTATATGTAAAATTTCTTTGTAAAATCTCTACGTCACCCAAGTTTGGTAAATGTTTGTATTCTGCACAGTGGGCCACAAAAAGAAATTTGAAGCTTTGAGAAACAAACAGAGAAATGAACTGAATATTACACACAATGACAAATGGTTTACCAATTTGACAAATACCAAAATACCCGAAGATATACAGTGGCTACTCTCGTTGGGCCAAACACATGCTATACCGACAGACAAAAAACAATTCCCCTTATTTAAACTAATTGCCGACGGAGAAGATTGTATTCAAACGCTAGAGGACAAGGAAGAACAAGAAGCAGTGAGAACTTAATTTACATCTATGCTAGATAATCATGTGAACAAACAAAATCTAAGTAGGAGAGAGCGCTTTACATTAAACACAGTGGGTCAAACCAAAAATTTGTTGCACAAAAATAGAAATATTTTAATATTGAATGCCGACAAAGGGAATGTAACTTGTGCGATGGAAAAATCGGACAATGAAAGTAGAATGAATAACATCCTGAATGATATGATGACGTTTAGGAGGATAAACAAAGACCCTACATCATAATTACAGAGAGCGAACAGTGAACTGGTCGATGAATCATGTAAGTGCAATAGTATTTCTGTGATAGAGAAAAAGAGGCTTAAAAATGACGCGGAATTAGCACCCAGAATATTTGAACTCCCAAAGATCCATTAGGATGGATTCCCACTTAGACCAATCTGTGCATCAGTTAACTCACCGTCTAGTGGGTTATGTAAACTTTTGACTAACATTCTGAAAAAACTTACAGAAGATTCAGAATTTAATATAAGGGATGCTGCGCAATTTAGAAATAAGATTAATAATAGTAATATATAAGACGACGAAACATTAATTTCATTTGACGTACTATCCTTATTCCCAAGTATACCAGTAGAATACGCAATCAGTGTAATTAAGGATAAATGGGAGGAAATAAAAAAGCACACAACAATACCCAAAGACTTATTTATAAAGATATTGAAATTCCGCATGAAAGACTCACGGTATTTTAAATATAAAGATAAATTATATACACAGCACAAGGATCTACCTATGGGATCACCAGCATCACCCATCGTAGCAGATATTGTAATGGAGGATCTTTTAAAAACCTGTATGGATAAAATGGAGGCAAAACCAAGACTTTTAACCAAATATGTTGACGACCTTTTTGGGATTGTAAAAACAAGTGCAATAAAAAAGACATTAGACCGGTTGAACAGTTTTCACGGACAAATTAAATTTACGGCTGAAGAGGAGGATAAGGGAAAACTACCATACCTGGATACGTTAGTTGTAAAGAAGGATGGAAAAATTAAAATAGACTGGTATCAAAAACCCACATCATCTGGAAGAATAATTAATTTCTACTCATGCCAACCAAAAAGTATTATTATGAATACGGCCAACAACTTAATAAGCAGAGTACTTTCTATTAGCGATCCAGATTTTTATAGAAAGAACATATTTAATCTAAAGGAAATACTTAATAGAAATTCTTTTCCTACAAAAATTATTAATAGTCTTTTTAAAAACCAGCAAAACCGGACAACTAGACGAGGTGAAACATCAAAAATATACAATATGACAAATATACGATGACATATGTACCAATAATTTCGGAAAGAATATCAAAATCAAAACTATATAACACCGAAAAATTTAAAGTGGCATCAACGACCACAAACACATTAAGACAACTGTTTTCGAATACAAAAAGTAAACACGAAAAAATGGATAATTCCAACGTAATTTATAAAATAAACTGCACTGGTGACAAGAACAACATATGTATGCAAACAAGTATATGTTGGGACAATAAAAAACAAATTAAAAATAAAACTGTGGCCTGATCGGATCTAAGAAATAGAAATAAATTATTGACACAAAAACGGGCCATGCCCATTGTGCAGAATACAAACATTTACTAAACTTCGATGACGTAGAGATTTTAAAAAGAGAGGATAAATATAACAAACGATACACACTTGAAATGTTTCATATTATAAACATACCGAAAGAGAACCGAATGAATTATAAAACCGACACCGATAATTGCGCTCAAAGCTATCGTCACATCATAAAGAAAAAACTGATTTAGTGCAATATTGAATGTATAAACGTTGTGACGTACATATTATTGTTACTCGTAGATTTTGTTATTATTGTTCTTTGAGTTACATTATGTTAAAAATGTTTTTGTTATATTTATGAATTTAGATTCCTGAAGATGCTATCTAATTGATAGCGAAATATTGGATGAAATAAAGAATTGAATTATAATAACAACAATGGCCTCAATCTTAACTATTTTTATCTAAAAATTAGAACAAAATGGTCGAAATAACAATCAACTTTATTTAAAATTATATAAATTTTAATATTTAAATACTACACATTCCTAGTTTTGTTTATTAATAGTATCTAAATCTTAATTTATTTCTTAAGTGTCTAAATATAAATAGGTTTTTATTAAAAAAAAGAAAAAAAAAACTTCAAATTTAATTTTTTTTTTGAAAAAGGGGAAGAAAAGCACCCAAATATAATGTGAGAACCAATGTATAAAAATTTTAAATATTGTAAAGACTGTAGAATAAAGAATAATTAATTAAGTATTGATTATTCTTTTGGTAAAAAGGGAAGGTGTAGTGTGTTCAAGCAGTGTCCACTATCTATTGCCATGCTCCAGACATGCAATAGAACACCAGGCATTCTATAGTGAATCGCACTGCATATACACTTATGACAATTTGCTTACATTGCAAATTGTCATACATATTTGATTCTCACGCTAGCCTAAGTTAGATTAAGTATATGTGTGTGTGTGTGTTATTTATAGGTAGAATTAAGTTTAAATTTAAATAACAAAGACAGTTGTCAAAAACCGCTCAGTAAGAGCACTGCAGAAGAATGTGTTTTTGTAAAATCTACTATAGTCCTTTTAAAGGTTCGCAGGCTTTTAGTGGTATAAATAAATCATTTTAATATATATTAAGATAAAGTTACACACTTATTTATTTTTTAATATATTTATTTATGAAGCATTGAGCACTGAAAATCTGAATACTGAATGAATATTTTTTAAAAATTTTGAAAAGTGAAAAAAAAATCAAAACATACTTTAATTGAAAAAATACTTAAATTTATAATATAAATATAGTATATAAATTTAAAGTAAATAGGTAAATAAGTGAATAGGTAAATACACTATAATATTGTTGTTTTGATATAAAGATATTATGTCCTGTGGTTCCCAAAAGAAGCAAAGGGCCACAACGAATTCTCTCCAATCGGTACATCTCGATGCAAGTTATTTTATTTCACACCAGCTTAGACCGCTTCAGTTTCAAGTTGACCTCTCCAGGTGTGCGACGGTCGCCCAACTCTTCGTTTGTTTCCATGCAGGTTCCATTCTATAGCAACCGTTGCTGTGTCGCCATATGGTCTGTGGAGCGTTTGACCAATCCAGCGCCAGTTACGATTTAGAATCTCAATGTGGATTGGGCGTTGGTATGTTTGCTCCCATATTTCAATATTGGGAATCATGTTAGGCCAAAAGATTTTTAAGATTCTTCGCAGACAGCGCTTGATGAATACCTGTATCCTGTTAATATCGTGCGATGTCATGTTCCAGGATTCGCAGGCATAAAGGAGAACTGATTTCACGCAGGAATTAAATATGCTGATCTTAGTTCGTTTCGAGATAGCAGTAGACTTCCATACATCCAGGCATATATCATCAACATATTCCAGGCTCTCCACATGTTGGTTGATTCCCCATCTTATACCTCTATTTTCTTCTGTAGCATTACGTACAATGATGACAAGTACGATATTAAATAGAAGAGGAGATAATATACATCCTTGCTCAGTGCGTTGTCATGGAAAACTTTTCTGTGGCAGACCTTTACAGGCAAGTTTGTTCCATATTGCTGGTGGGTCAGGGTGTCGAACGCCTTTTCTAAATCTATAAATATCATGCAGAGGGGAGATTGCCACTCGGCTGACTGCTCCATGATTATACGAAGACTGTTGATGTGGTTGACGCAAGTTTTGTGTGGGCGGAAGCTAGCCTGTTCTTGTCTGAGATCTGGGAGTACAGCATCAGCTACCCTTTTGTTTATAATGTGCGCAATTACCTTGTTAACTGCGCTAAGAACCGTGATGCCTCGCCAGTTATTGCATTCGGTAAGGTCGCCTTTTTTAGGGATATTGACTACGATAGCTTCCTTTAAATGTGAGTCGAGATCACAGGTGTGCCAAAAGTTCTTCTATGAGGTAGAACTAATTGCGCTGTGGTTCGAGAATCAGCTTTTAAAATCTCTGGGGCAATGTTACCAACACCGGGGGGCTTTATTGGTCTTCAAGGCATTGACAGCATTAATTATTTCCGTAATTTCGGGGCATTCTATGTCTCACTCTGTGGATAATGTGTGACGGTGATCTTTTTTTGCTCTGCACTGTAACAAAAGAATTTCTGTTACAAGCAGAATAAGAAAGAAGAAAAAAATAATAACCTTGATCTTGAAATTATTTTCAAGTTCAAGTATGTACATATAAACAACAACTTATATGGTAATAGGTTGATGGCATTTTTTTTTTATGTCGCATTTTTTCTCTTCATTGTGTTGAAGTAAATCATGAACACATTCATATGCAATCATGCTGGTCAAACCCCGTATTTTCTTGTATTGATCTGACTTGCTCTCATAGTCATATATGAGTGTGTGTGTTATAAATACTAGAGAATATTATGAATGCATATGAATGTTCTCATTGAATTGGTGGTGACTTTGTTTTTTTAATAAACAGGTTTTTATCTGGACATGAATGAATGAAGATGAGAAGGCTGAATGTAAGAAAGTTAAATTTAAGTCGGGGAGTCGAAATGTAGTTGTGCAAGTAAAAGGTTGAGGAAAAACCTCCAAAAAAATTTAATTTAAGTTTAATAAAAAAATGAAAGTTTAAGAAAATTAAAAATTAAATATTTAAGAAAGAAAGTGTAAAAGTTTAGAAATAAACACAAATCAAAATTAAATAAACTTTAAGAAAAAAAAAACTAGATTTTATTGACGTTGTAAAATTTAAGAAATAAAAACAAATAAAAATTAAAATAAACTTTAAGAAAAAAAAAACTAGATTTTATTGACGTTGTAAAATTTAAGAAATAAAAACAAATAAAAATTAAAATAAACTTTAAGAAAAAAAAATAACTTTAGATTTTAGTGACATTTGTACATAAATTTTTAATGAAAACATACATATAACAACAAATAATAGATGCCTACCAAATAATATAACTTAATAATAATACTTAATCCATTAATGAACAATATTAATGTGGCGAAGAAAATCATAAAGTTGGATTATTGTGTTGGAGTGTAATTTTATTTTTATATAAGTTGTATGTAGTTACATAACTGTGAAACAAAATAAAAAAAAATCTCTATAAAAAAATTAATGGTGATAAGAATAAATAAGAAGAATACATTTAGCCGATTACAAAAACAAATTGTGTAATAAAACATTAAATAATCATATGCAGAATTAAGCTATGGCCAACATTTTCCAATGGCATATTGCGACACACAACCACGGCGTCCGGCGGCAGCAGCTTCATCGGTACCTCATCGGAATGCAACACCAGCGATATGGCGATATGAAAGTTGTGCAAAAATTAAAAGTGAGCTAATTTTAAAATTGTTCTACTATTAAAAATTTTTTCTACTATTAAAAATTTTTTTATTAAAATTTAAAAATTTTCCTAAAAATTAAAAATTTTCCTAAAAATTAAAAATTGTCCTATAATTAAATAGTGCTAAAAGTCAACTTTTGTTAAAACTAAAAATTTCATAAATTAAAATAATTTTCCTAAATATGGATAAAATTAAGCTAAATTTAAAAATTCTCCTAAAATTAAAATTATGCTATACTTTAAAATTTTTCTAAAATTAACATTTTCCTAAATTTAAAATTTCCCTAAAATTAAATTTTGCTAAACTTAAAATTTTGCTAGAAATAAAAATTTAAAATTAACCTAAATTTAAAATTATAGAAATTTAAGAGATTTTTTTTAAAGATTTTCTAATTAGAATTTAAAAATTTTCTATATATGAAATTTTTCTAATTAAAGCAAATTTTTGTAAGTAAAAATTAGCTAAATATCAAATATTCTAAATATAAAAATTTACCTAAATACAAAATTTATCTAAAATTACATAAAAGTCTTCTAATTATAAGATTTAAATTAAAATTTTCCTAATTCTAAACTTAAGCTAAAATTTAAAATAAGCTAAAATTAAAAATTTTCCTAAATTAGAATTTGGTTGAAAATAAAATGTTGCCAAACTTAAAATTTTTTCTAAAAAGTAAAATTTTGCTAAAATATAAAAAAATTAAATAAGTTTTGCTAAATATGTATAATTTAAATTTTGAAACCTTAAAGAAGGTTAAATAAACCGTTTTTTTTAAACCCAATGTAGAAAACCAAACCAAACCATAATCTTATTATTGCTGTGGGTTACCTCCAATTAAGATGGAGTCGAGGTAACATGGTAGGGAGGGCAAAAGGGGCAGAACACCTCGTCCCCAATCCCAAGGTAAGTATGGCCATCCATCCATTTAGCGTCCGTGTTTTGACAGTTTTTTTGTGTAAATCGCACGTGAAAATCTGTAGTGCGGTTTCCCTGGGCCTGAGCAAGACCCCACCCATCCGGCGAGCTAGGCCCCTTCGCAAGCACTTGCGACCAGCAAAGGCTCAGGGAAACGGAAGCGGATCTTCCACCAACGCCGCACCATTACAGAAATTTTTTGTTACGCAGTTGAGATAATTTTAAGTCAAGTTAAGTTCAGGTTCAATAGAACCAATATAGGCTGTAAATAAATAGATGAGCGTTTGTAAGGTTGAGTTTGGCTGAGCTAGGTAAAGTTCAAAAGAAGTTAATGGGAAATATTTAAGCAATGACAATTTTTGTTCTAAGTGAACAAAGGTTGTACGGCCCACAAATGAATTTTATGAATTCCAAAAAAAGTTTTGTAATTTACGTTAATTTAAATTTACGAAAAATTTGAGTTCAAAGATTAAAAAAGTTAGTTAAAATTGATCAAAAGTTGGAGTTTTTTTAATCGAACCCACGCAAAATTATTCAAGAATTAAATTTTCAAATATTTCATATCTCAATATTATATCATAACACTCCCCAAGGAGGACATTTTGGTGTGAGGAAAACGACACTAAAATTGAAGCAAAAATACACGGGGAAGAATATGTCCAAAATGGTAAAAAACTTTGTATCAAAATGTGACCTATGCCAAAGAAACAAGCGAACTAAATATACAAAAGAACCACTTAAGGTGATTGATACACCATCACAGAGTTTCGACACAGTAGTGATAGATACAGTTGGTCCACTACGTCCAACGAATAACTTTCGGTATATATTGACCATGCAATGCGAATTGACGAAATACATTGTTGCTTGTCGAATGGAGACGAAAGAAGCAAAATCTATAGCAAAGGCATTAATGGAAAACGTTATATTGAAATATGGCTTATTTAGTACACTCAAATCAGACAGAGGAACGGAATTTAAAAATAAATTAATGAAGGAGATATGCGAAATGATGAGTATCGAAAAATTTTCGACACCCTACCATCACGAAACGTTAGGCTCAGTAGAAAGAAACCATAGGGTTCTTAACGAATACTTTTAGTCTTTCGTGGAAGATAACGACTGGGTAGAGTGGATACCATATTACTCATTTGCATACAACGTAACTCCTCATGTGGATATAGAATACTCTCCGTTTGAGTTGATATTTGGAAAATTACCAAATTTACCAGGTGATGAAATCCGGAATCATCCTAAGGTGTATAATTGTGATAATTATGCAAACGAAATAAAAGCCAGACTGAAATATTCACTGGACAATGCGAAACGCATGACTGCACAGGTGAAGAAAAATAGGCAAATAGAACCACAGAAAAAGACGAATAGCATAGATTTAAATATAGGTGATTTAGTATTAGTTAAAGTAGAAAATATAAGGCATATATAGTGTAGTAGATATAAATGATTTGAACATTTCAGTACAGATAGGGAATAATATTAAGACGTACCATAAGAATTTACTAAAGAAATATAAGAAGAAGAAGAAAAATTTTTTTTTTAAATATGATAATAGATGGGAATACAGGCATAATAATGTTCTTTTAAATATAAATTACCATAATCGAAAGTAGCAATTAAGTTAAACAAAAAATTATGTAAATATATTCTATATTCTATATGCTAATGAAAATATTATTTAAGGTGTTAATGACATTATTCATTTAATAAGTCGTAGAATTACGGAACAGAAATTTTTTTTTACTACTAAAATTAGAATTTAATTGTTAACGGCATTCGCATATAATATTACAGTATGAGAACAAGGTGTCACATGTATAAAATGAATATAACACAAATGTATACACGTAATGGCTCATATTTATAATAAATAATAAAATTACATACATAGTAGCTGACACTGAAGATCAGTATAGTCTTAATAAAATAGTTAGTTAACAATGAAAACGTATATAAAAGCATTGTATTAATAAGAATATGTATATATATATATATATTAGAGTGTTTTTTTTTTTTGGTTTTTGTTTTTGATTTTTTGATATCATTACTTTTTAGAAGGTTTTTGCGCCAATAAAAATAATGGAGTTTTTTGTTTTTTTAAAATTCCAACTCCTTCAATCGCCTCTCGGCGACCAATATCGCGAATTTTGGGTACCTTACTTTGTAGAACAAAAACAGCTAAATATACTTAAAATCTGACTACACGAATCGATTCTACATACAAAATTAGGCTTATGAGCAGTTTTTTGCCCTTTTATAATGCACCGGATAGCCATTAGGGTGGTCGGAAAAAATTATTTTTTTTAATTCTTTCATTTCAACTATTTTATCGTATACACATTTAAAGAGGATTCTTATCTGAAAAAAATTGTATACTATACTTGTTTTATTAAAAAAATTATAAACTAAGTAACACTTTTAAAAGTTGTTAGAGTTCAAAAATTTTGTTATTCTTATATTATTTAAATTTTCATTGAATTAGGTTTGGAGTTTTAAGTATTCGTAATTTTAACATTATTTTATGAAATGTGTGATCTTAAGAAAATAACTGAAAAAAGAATTAGACGGATTCCAGGTAAATGCATTATATATTATTTTAATAAAATTATATAACTAGTTACGTTTTTCCCTAAGATATTCGGTCGTGTACAAAGTTAGACGTTTTACGTCGATTTTATGCAATCCTTAATCCTTTTGGAAAACACAATATTTTCGTAACAGCTTCTACTGTTGTATCCGAAATAGAGGAAGTTGTGCAAAAGTTGAATTTATATCCCAAGCAGCGTTATTACCTGCGTAATAAAATCATTCAAATTTACAAAAACTTTAAGAATGTTCAAAAGAATTTTAAACCAAGAAGTTTAGTTCAAAAACCATACATTGTAAGATTTTACGACCAGCTCTCTGATCCATTTCCTTGTACCCAAGAACGTGAGCGAGCGACACCAACACGAGAATTAGAACTTTGTCTTGAAAAGGAACTGGATGTTGGAGAAGCGCACGAAGAATCTGATAATGAAACCAATGACCCAAATTGGTTGCTTGATGAAGCAAAGTCAAAAGTTTCCACGTTTGTTTTTATTAGTCCAAATATCTGTGTACTCTTGGATAGTCTGGGAATTTCTTCCACTTCTATGTCGCGCCTTTTCTTAGAACTTAAACAGCTCAATAATGTGAGAGGAAAGTCATCGAAATCCACTGTATGGAATATGCGAAATATCGAACGCCAGGAATCGTTTAGAAGGCTTCACCAATTTAAATTTCCAAACCATTTAATATTGCATTGGGATGGTAAAAAGATGCAGAACAACAGTAACGATATGGTGGAAAGATTGGTGATCAGCGTATCTGCTCCAAATGGACCGCAAAAGCTAATATCCTGCAATTTCATCGAAGATGTTTCAGGTCAAACTATTGCAAATGAATTGAAAAAACAGTGCGAAGAGTGCTGGAATTCCGAATTTGCCCAGTTTCGAAAATGGTTCAACCAAAACAGCAGTTTGAAAATTACACCGGCTTTACATTCCAAAACACTTAAATCAATACTGGAAAAAAATAAACAAGCATTGATAGATTTTTATGAAAAACAGACCAAAATTAATCATCGTACAGCAGATCACCGGGAAGTAGCGGAACTAGCACTTGTGCATTTAAATGCGAACTCAAATTACAAAATTAAATCTTGTGGAGCAGATCACCATGCTAGATGGGTCTCTAAGGTTATATACATTTTCAAAATTTTGCTATTTAAAGAGCATTTTAATATATCGGAAATCTTAGTAGAACAGTTCGAGTCGATGCTTATAACGGGTGATTTTTTTGAGGTTAGGATTTTCATGCATTAGTATTTGACAGATCACGTGGGATTTCAGACATGGTGTCAAAGAGAAAGATGCTCAGTATGCTTTGACATTTCATCATGAATAGACTTACTAACGAGCAACGCTTGCAAATCATTGAATTTTATTACCAAAATCAGTGTTCGGTTCGAAATGTGTTTCGCGCTTTACGTCCGATTTATGGTCTACATAATCGACCAAGTGAGCAAACAATTAATGCGATTGTGACCAAGTTTCGCACTCAGTTTACTTTATTGGACATTAAACCAACCACACGAATGCGTACAGTGCGTACAGAAGAGAATATTGCGTCTGTTTCTGAGAGTGTTGCTGAAGACCGTGAAATGTCGATTCGTCGCCGTTCGCAGCAATTGGGTTTGTGTTATTCGACCACATGGAAGATTTTACGCAAAGATCTTGGTGTAAAACCGTATAAAATACAGCTCGTGCAAGAACTGAAGCCGAACGATCTGCCACAACGTCTAATTTTCAGTGAATGGGCCCTAGAAAAGTTGGCAGAAAATCCGCTTTTTTATCGACAAATTTTGTTCAGCGATGAGGCTCATTTCTGGTTGAATGGCTTCGTAAATAAGCAAAATTGCCGTATTTGGAGTGAAGAGCAACCAGAAGCCGTTCAAGAACTGCCCATGCATCCCGAAAAATGCACTGTTTGGTGTGGTTTGTACGCTGGTGGAATCATTGGACCGTATTTTTTCAAAGATGCTGTTGGACGCAACGTTACGGTGAATGGCGATCGCTATCGTTCGATGCTAACAAACTTTTTGTTGCCAAAAATGGAAGAACTGAACTTGGTTGACATGTGGTTTCAACAAGATGGCGCTACATGCCACACAGCTCGCGATTCTATGGCCATTTTGAGGGAAAACTTCGGAGAACAATTCATCTCAAGAAATGGACCGGTAAGTTGGCCACCAAGATCATGCGATTTGACGCCTTTAGACTATTTTTTGTGGGGCTACGTCAAGTCTAAAGTCTACAGAAATAAGCCAGCAACTATTCCAGCTTTGGAAGACAACATTTCCGAAGAAATTCGGGCTATTCCGGCCGAAATGCTCGAAAAAGTTGCCCAAAATTGGACTTTCCGAATGGACCACCTAAGACGCAGCCGCGGTCAACATTTAAATGAAATTATCTTCAAAAAGTAAATGTCATGGACCAATCTAACGTTTCAAATAAAGAACCGATGAGATTTTGCAAATTTTATGCGTTTTTTTTTAAAAAAAAGTTATCAAGCTCTTAAAAAATCACCCGTTATATTTCATAACAGTATATTTAAAGTATTGGTTTACTTGTGAATCTACTATATATGTGTCAAAAAATGATTTAGATTTCCTAACGGAGCTTGATGAATTTTCCCAAATCGAAGGAAAATATTTTCCTTTGATCGCAAGTATTGCTAAATCTACTCAACTACGTCATATGGATTATTTAACCGAAGAAAATGCAATATTTTCAATATTTGATGACAGAATTTCAGTGGAAGAAAAAGAAAATCTACGTGTTAAGTTGTTAGAAATTAATAGTCAAGGTCAACTAATGCAAGTCATAAAAATTGATCCAAACATAAGCCTTTTTTCAAGTGATTTAGAAGAAGATAAAAATCAAATATCCACTGTGTCAGTGAAGGAAAACACAGAAGATTTTATAAATTTAATTAATACAACAGACCAAATGCTTTACGAAAAAGATTTCATTGAAATCGAAGAAGTTGAGCAAGTGGTTAATAATGTTGAAGTAGATGCAATGCACAAGATGACGTATAGTGATTCGTTTTTTTCTAAGTCGCCGTTTGATTTTATAACTCTTCAGAGTTTAAAAACTCTAGTTAGTTTTGGAATAAACATCTCATTTATGCTTTTTAATGCAGCTGAGTGGGCAGACCAGAAAAGTTTTTTAAATGCAATTGAAACCTCCATAAATATTCAATCAACAAGTATTTATACCGAACAACTTGTTGGTAAAATTTCACGGTTGAACACTTATGGGTTAGTAAAAAATAGAGATAATTTGAATTGTTTAGCTCTATCAGCAATTGAAAAAAGGGTAATTAATTAAATAATTCCTATTTATTGTTTCTAATAAATAAAATGTTTTATTAAATAAAATGTACTTTGTAATAAAAATTACAAAACAAAAAAATTTTGTTGATACTTGCAAATAAATTTAAGGCTTAATAACTTTTTAACGGGTAGTAACAAAAATAAGTATAGTATACCATTTTTTTCAGGAAAGAGTCCTCTTTAATTGTGTATATTAAAAAAAATAATAAAAATTAAAGAATAAAAAAATCGATTTTTATCAGACCACGCTAATGGCTATCAGGTGAATTGTATAAGCGTAAAAAAATGCTTATAAGCCTAATTTTTCATGTGGAATAGATTCGTAAAGTCAGGTTTTAAGTATATTTAGCTGTTTTTGTTCTACAAAGTAAGGTACCCAAAATTCGCGATTTTAGCGGCCGAGAGGCGATTGAAGGAGTTGGAATTTTTTAAAAATAAAAACGCCATTATTTTTATTGACGCAAAAACCTTCTAAAAATTAATGATATCCCAAAATATAAAAATCGAAAAACACTCTAATATATATATATATAGTTATGTATATAATAACCAAGCATGCAGTATGCATACAATAATATAAACAGTAATCCTACAATCTCTTTTGAACTTAAGAAATTGTGTGATTCCTCTTAAGGGCGGTGGTGTAGTGTATGCATACTATAGGGTAATCACTTAGTACATGAATGCTGAGCATGGAATATTTGAACAACCACTTGACATACATGTGGTGACCAGAAACGTTGCAATGTGAGAATGCACGTGTTGGGTTTGACTATAAACATTGCGATCAATGAATGTGTGTGGCATGGCTTTGTTAGTAAACAAACCAAAGTCAGTATAAATAAATGAGTATCTGATTTCAAGTGCATCCATGACGGGAACACAAAGCAAATACGGAAACGTATGTTTTGTGAATTCGATATAGTCGTACTTGACATATTGGTATACTTAATATTGAGGACCACCCATTTAACGTTGATGCAAGCAGTATGGTTAACGCAAGTGTTTCACACATGGATGTCATAGAGCGGGGTTTACAAAGGTCGCTCACTATGCTGTTTAAGCACTCACAAATTTAAGAGAAGAGTTGTATATCATTTAAGAGAATACTTTTGTATAATTATAGTTGATAATTTAGTATATAAGTCCGACATATTTTAGTTTTAAATTCAATATTAATCTTGATCTTTACACAGCAAGTAGCTGATGAATAAAAATATATATTAGTAACTACGAAAGTAAGTTTTTTCATTTTAAAAGAGAAGTCAACACTGGATAAGATAAAACTTCACAGAACAAAAACGTAATGATTTGCTGAAATATTTGGTTTTTATAATAAGAAATGCTATGTCAAAAACGTCAAAATCAGACGATTGAAAATTGTCGTTCGTTAACACAAATTTTTATATGTTGTTCAAATTTCAAATAAAAAAACTAAATTGTTATTTATTTAACATGGATTCATCACCAAAAAAAATGTAAATATTAATTATACATACATATGTAATTTAAATTAAATAATATACATGTATACATTTCTTCATATACGTACATATTAGCACATATTAGCATCATGATTATGATCACAAACCTAAAAATGTTACATTACGGAACAATTACAAACAATTGTGGAAAGAATAGCTAAAACTTTAACAGTACCAAAAACTTACCACCATTACATTATTGATGCTGTAGAAACCTTTTCTATTATACATAATATAAATGTTTAAGTTGATTTCCTGGTAATTTTATGAGAACATGTCTTCCATCGACGCAGCTTACAACACCCGACATACCAGCAACATTATAAAAATTTTCTTTTGCAGCACTTTCCTCTTCCGTGGATTCTAACTTTATCCATTTGCTACACAAGTTCTCCTCAAAAATATTTAGGCACTCATTTATGGCTTTTGAAACTTCTGATTCCGACATAGAGGAAACATATTCATTGCCAATAGAAGCCTGGTAGCTGCCTGTTGCTAGAAATGTAAGAAATGTTGCTAGCTTGTTTATTAGAGGAATGTGCGTATTTCTATATGAAAGCTTCATTTTGGGTTCCATTTCTTCCATCAACTTAATAAATACTTCTTTGTTAATTCGGAAATTTGCTATAAACCTAATAAAACAACAACAAAGTTAGTGGCAAAGAATATCTAAATAAACTTAATCCGGAATATCCAGGATGTTTGTTGCATTTCGCAATCTTTTGCAACATAATCGTGTCGTACTATCACTATAATTTTCAAAATTAAGCGCAACTGTTCCAAACATTTCCATTTTTTTAAGATTTGTAATATTTTTTGGATTAAAAAATCTATTATTATTTTAAGTAAACATAAGCCAGCTATTTTTCTAACGTAAGAAACGTAAAGCTAAAAGAACGAATTCGTGTTCAAACATTATCGTCGATTCGTTCGCCTGTTTTTCTATTCGCTTTATAAAAACATGCTGTAAATATGTGTTTTATGTTGTGCTATATTTGACAAAAATTATTTATTTAATAAAATATAGTCCCTGAAAAGGCTGGAAAAATACCAGCGAAACGTTGGATGATGAATACTAAATAAATGTTTTTTATTTAAAAGCCAAATTAGAGAATTCTAAAACACAGAAACTTAATGATTTTTTTTTTTATTAATATTTATTTGTACAATAACAATATATACATATATATGTTGACCTCAGCGCCCTAAAGTTAAGTTGGCAAAAATAATAATTTAATTCATAAATGTACAAATAACAAGTTATAAGTTTAATTTAAATACAAGTTCTAAAAATATAAATATTAATAAATAGTTTTTTATGATACATATGAGATCTTTAAATATAACTGAATTATCACCTAATTATCATGATCTAGCTAACCAACATTGAACATCAAACCTAACATCGAACTTGTGTATTT
The DNA here is from genome assembly GCA_963682025.1 of Cordilura impudica. Taxonomy (NCBI): domain Eukaryota; kingdom Metazoa; phylum Arthropoda; class Insecta; order Diptera; family Scathophagidae; genus Cordilura; species Cordilura impudica. The sequence goes on along the minus strand of CAVMKG010000105.1, from coordinate 127,818 downwards.
GGGTGAGTTACAACACGATTATATTGTTTCTTACATATTAATTTGTCGTTCGAACAAGAAAAACACTAACCGTCCTATATATTTTATTACCAAAGAGAATTGATCTTTATGCTCTCAATGCATTGTTTTTTAAATATTTCGACGAAACTAATGATGACGTAGTGGATGCAAATTTAGTTTCATGTTTTTTTGTCAAAGTCCATTCAACGTTAATACTTACTATATCCCGTTATCTTAGTAGATATCAAAAACGTAATACATTTTTTTTACAACCGAATCGTTTGATACAACGGTTCTAAACATTTTTTCCATTCCAATAATTTACCCCATTATACGTCATGCACTTTCACTAGGTATTGTAATTTTGTAACGTGTAAAGGAAACAAATCTTTATTAATAACATTTAAAAACATTTAAAAAAAAACCCATTTTGTTATATGGACCTCAATGGTGAATTTTATAAAAATATGGATTGCTAAACAAATAAGTGTGTTTTTTACAATGTGGTAAAGTTGTGAAGGGATTGGTCATATTTGGGTCTTGAGGTCAAAATATTTAGTTCTCAGGACATGGTTAGGGAGGGTATAGAAACGCATAACTCCTACAACATCATGGAGTTATATATAACAATGCAATGTTTTTTTTTTTATTGTTACCAGTTTGTTTAATAATTACAGTAACTACCAAGGGGATTCTTTTGTTGTTGAGTAGTTATCCAGACCATTAAAGTAGCGTATTCATCTTACAAAATAAGGAGTCTATAATAATTTTTGTAGTGCAATTTTATTTTCATGGGAAGAGTACCCCCAACTGACTGAAGCTAGCAGCTCAATGGCTCCTGCAGTCTCCTTACCAGAGAATGGTCATACCATCGCGTAATCGACAGTGAATTTCTTTTTTGTTAAATTCAACTGTAGATTGTGATTATACCCGTTTATTGGTTTGTTTCATTGCAAATGGCGCCCAACGTGGGGCCAAAAAAGTGCAACCTAGTTGTGTTTTTACGGCTCTGTTCTGTTATTTAAAAGTAGTAGAGTTCAATTTTTTTTTCTTCTTAAAATTTCAGCGTTTTAAATTTCTAATCTAGTGTATTAAATACATTTGAAAACATTTCTGGATTTTTCGATTATGTGAGGTATACAGGTTCGGATAATTGACCGATATGTCACCTGATATGATTTTTTTTTTTGTGTAGTAGAACAGATTTCCAAAAAACTTATATTTCAACGCAATTGTTTGTAAAATCATTAAATTAAATAGATTTTTTTAACTTAGGTATCAGAAACTTGATTTTGTTAAGAAAACATTTATTTAGCTGCTTGCAAGTAAATGTCCAATAAGATACAAGATGATACTCGTAGAAAGACACTACATCATAATCTGGTTTGTTTAATTTCTATTTTTATTATGCCCCTTTTACAAATAATAAGTTCAATAACCCAGCTTTGTGTACAGTAACAATCGAATTTAGCACATTTTACAATCCTTACCAACAACCCCTACCTAGTAAGAATACACAAATGTTATTTTCCTTTTTTTGAGATTAATAATTCTTTGCTGTAATAAAACCTTACATATACAAACTTTCTTATTTAGCGAATATCATTAGTTCAAAAATATTTAAACTGAATTTTTTTGTAGTTTTTACAATTGAATTTTAAATTAAGATTCCGTAGCGATCTTTATATTTTTTTGTAAGCCAACAAGTTATCGTAGTTGGAAAACCCACCATTTGGTCCCTAGGCACACAACTATACTTTCCGTACAATATAATAAGTAAAGATTTTTCAATGTGTCTTTGCGATTTTGATTCTTCAAAACGTATACAACAATAAATTAATTTTTGCCTAAAATTAGTTCAGTGGAAAAACTAACAAAATTTTGAGATTTATATTTAGAAGAAATGGCTGCAAAAATATCCAACTGAAGAACAGTCAAATGTTACATCACAAACCTGTACTCTGTGTCGTGAAAAATTAACTGAAAATGATAACTGTCTTATTATTTCGCAATGCAACCACTCTTTTCATACAAATTGCATTGAAAATCATTTATCACGGTCTGCAGAATATCCGACATGTAGACGTCTTTGTGAGTTATCGCAATTACGAAAAATTAACTAGCAGACACATTCTCAATCGAGCTTTGTCCCAAGTTCTCAAGCACAATCTATACAATTTGACAACCCGCTAGATCAGCTACCATTTTCACAACAAAAATAAGCCCAGAAATCCAAAACTATTCGTGGTAAAGGTCGCGGTGCTCTGGCTAAACAGCATAATACCCGAAGTACCAGCCGTAATTTATTTCAAGATCAAAATCAGGCGTAATTAGTCGACACAAGCTGTCATAATCAACTGGATATGCAACAAGATTCACACGGTATGGTAACTCCAATGGGCAAGCGCCCTCCAATCCAAAATTGTTTCCGAATTCGTCGTATAATGCGAATGAATAGAACCATTTACCCCAAGGTGTTGGCGGTAGCAACATTATTAATTATGCTTAAATCAATCACATGATTGAATCTAGTATTTCTAGATTACTAAGACACTTACATTTAAATAATAATTCCGTATCCGATGATAATAATAACAATAATTATCAAAACAATTCTTCTGGTGTAGCACCACCATTAACCATACCACCTCCACAAACGTCACGTTCTTGGATAGACTAGAACAGTCAGTAACGATCTGCAAGGAATTATTTCCCCCGTAGTAATGAAAACTATTTAGCTCTAAGACCAGATAAAATTACTTCTATTATTCAAAATTGGAACCTTAAATTTGATGGTTCCCCCAATGGTCTTAACGTTGACGAATTCTTATATAGGGTTAGATCGTTAACGGCTGATAATTTTGGAAATTACTTTGACATTATATGCACTAATTTACATATTCTCCTAACGGGAAAAGCGCGAAACTTGTTTTGGACTTACCACAAGAAAGTTCCAAAAGTTGTTTGGAAAGACTTTTGCGATGCCATTCGTTATCAATACAAAGACTTCAAATCTGATTACGACATTCGCGAAGACATTCGAAACAGAAAACAAAACAATGGAGAAAGTTTTGAGTCTTTTTATGAATCGATCTCCACGATTCAAGAACAATTATGTACTCCAATGCACGAACAAGAATTAATCGAAGTTATTAGTAGAAACCTTCGTGCGGGTATCAGACATGAGTTATTGTATGTGCCTATAGTCTCTTTGGCACATCTTCGTAAATTAATTCAAAAATGGGAACAGTTGTTTAATGAAGATCATTTCCGGCGCTCACTTAATTCATTTGTCTCGCGAAGAACTATTGAAGAACTTGAGCTTGTAGAAAACGAAAAACTTCAAATTCCTGCTGAGAGTGAATTTTCTGTAGAAGCTATACAAAAGCCACCATATATCAGTATATGCTGGAACTGCGATGAACCCGGTCATCACTAGGAAGATTGTTTACACGACAAAACAATTTTTTTTTTACGGCTGCGGAGCTAAGAATACCTATAAACCAAATTGTATCAATTGTAAAGAAAAACGTTCAAATAATTCAAAAAACTACAATGCGATTCCGCCAAAAGAGCGTCTTTAGAATTTAATTTTATTAATAAAAATACTTTACTGAAACCTGACTCCACACTTACTTCACACCCGAACAGAAAACCGCTGTCAATTTTAACCCGGAGTAGCAATGAATGTTTGGTTGTTAAGGAAAACACCAAGAAAGTACTTTACCCTTTACGCCCCTATCATCAAAGCTGGGCAGAATATATCGCAAAACGCGCTGAAATTTTTGAAACTGCGGCCTTTTCAGTTGGGAAAAATAGAAAGATAAAAAGATCTGCAAGTCGACTTCGTCAGTATTTTAAACATCGTAAATCTGCCTCAAAATATATAATATCTTCAATACTCTCTCATCCACATGATCATAGATTCTATGCGAAAGTGTCATTTTTAAATTTTACCGAATTAGGTCTTTTAGATACCGCAGTGAACGTTACTTGCATAGGTTCTGATTTAGCTTTGTCCAATTTTTCAGCTTTTAGCGAATTTAAAGACTTTAGGTCTTGCGTCAAAACCGCAGATGGTAGAATGCAGAAGGTTTTAGGTTACTTAGATACTTATATCAGTTTTAAAAATCAGGTTAACCGGCTCCGAATATTAATCGTCCCAACTTTATCTCAAAGACTGATATTAGGATTAGAGTTTTGGGAAGAATTGAAGTTAGCTCCTAACATTTTTGAGTCAGTAATTGTGTCTAATCCGTGCAGAAGTACAAATGTCCTAAATGAATTGTCCGATTTACAAAATTCCGGTGTCTTGTCTGATAGTAATGAAAAGCCTAAATCTGCTGATTTAGGTGAAAACAAATACCCATTAACACCATGTCAACTTCAACAGTTAGAAGCTATTGTAGCTCTATTTCCAAATTTTTAACAACAGGGATTGGGAAGAGCTCTAAACCGATCAAACAGCGGTTTTATCCAGTTTCTCCCGCAGTGGAAAAACTAATGTTTGGAGAGTTAGATCGCATGTTGACACTGGGTGTAATAGAACCGTCGACTTCTCCATTGAGCTCTCCCAAGCGTTTGGTTATCAAGCCAAATAAAGTTCGCCTGTGTCTAGATGCCAGGAAGGTGAACTCTGTGGCCAAAAAAGATGCCTATCCGTTACCAAGTATTACGGGTATTTTTGCACGTCTTCCAAAAGCTAATATAATATCAAAACTTGATTTAAAAGGCGCTTATTGGCAGATCGGCTTAGCCGATGAGGCAAACCCTCTCACAGCGTTCAGAATCCCGGGTAGGCCGTTACATCAGTTCGTGGTCATGCCATTCGGATTGTGCAACGCACCGCAAACTATGTGTCGTTTAATGGACGAATTAATTCTGGCTGACCTAATGGTTTTAGTCAGAATTGCAGAGCAGTTCAAACGAGCAAATTTAACTTAACATTTCAAAAAGTAAGTTTTGTGTGACAGAAGTAGGGTACCTTGTAATGGGTTTTGATCGACGGCTGGGGTAGTTTAGTCGTCTCCAGGGTTAGCCTAAGGACCCTAAAACCTTATGCAATAAAAACACGATAACTTTTTTAGTTACAAAATAGTTTTATTTAAGTGCTAAATGTGTATATATATAGTATTGGCGGTGCGGCTATACTGGCCGACAGATGGCGGCGCTGTGGATGGCTCGGGTGCGTCGGTCGACAGGCGGTGCTACTACTGGCCGACGGATGGCGGCGTAGTGGTGGGCTCGGATGAGTCAGTCGACAGGCGGTGCGACTACTGGCCGGCAGATGGCGGCTTAGTGGTTTGCTCGGGTGCGTCGGTCGACAGGCGGTGCGACTACTGGTCGACAGATGGAGGCGTAGTGGTTGGCTCGGATGCGTCGGTCGACAGGTGGTGTGACTATGCTGACCGGTAGATGACTGCACGATTGGTCGGATGGTGGCAGCAGCAAGGCGGGTGGGTCGATTAAGTTGCATGGTTAGTGGCTCGGGTGCGCCGACAGAAGTCAAAAGTATCGGCAGCACGATTATACTGGCAGACAGATGGCGGCACAGTATATGGCTCGGGAGCGCCGGTTAATGATATCGGCGGTGCGATGATACTGGCGGCACAGTAGATGGCTTGGCTCGGATGCACCGGTAGCTGGCGGCACGACCGGTTGACCAGTGGCAAAAACGTCAGCAGTTGGCACAAGGCGCCTGTGCGACTAGATTGGCTGCCGTGAGCTTCGCCGTGTTTTGGCCACCTGTAATGATAAGAGCGGGGTTAGCCGGGAGCAGCCAGCTCAAGCCGCTGGATTATCGGGAGCAGTCAGCCGTGAAGCCGCTGGATTATCGGGAGCAGTCAGCCGTGAAGCCGCTGTATTATCGGGAGCAGTCAGCCGTGAAGCCGCTTGATTATCGGGAGCAGTCAGCCGTGAAGCCGTTGGATTATCGGGAGCAGTCAGCCGTTAAGCCGCTGGATTATCGGGAGAAGTCAGCCATGAAGCCGCTGGATTATCGGGAGCAGTCAGCCGTGAAGCCGCTGGATTATCGGGAGCAGTCAGCCGTGAAGCCGCTGGATTATCGGGAGCAGTCAGCCGTTCAGCCGCTGGATTATCGGGAGCAGTCAGCCGTGAAGCCGCTGGATTATCGGGAGCAGTCAGCCGTTGGATTAATATGGATGACAACCGGTACCGATCGTCTTCAAAAGATTCGAGATATCTTATAGCAAGATCTCACCACTCAGCTTAGCGCCAAAAAGTGACTAGCCATCCTCAGGCCAACCTTGCCTTCTTATGTGAATAAATTCGTAAACTGAGTGAGAATTGACAATATTATTTGCTTAAACCACTTGAAAACTATTTTTAGCAGGCAGAAGTGTAGCTTGTTTTGTTCGTGTTCGGTTGAATGTATATATTGTAAATGATTTAAAATGATGTGTGGTTGTGCGTATATGTTGATGTGTAGTTTTTATATGTAGTTTTTATATTTGTTATGACGTAGATGTTGTTGATATTACAATAGTGTTGCGCTAAGGTGTGTATTTATGGCTGTTGCTTGGTTCTGTTGGTGGCTATTATGTATATCGCAATTTGCGTTGTTACTACCTGGGGTATGTTATAGAGAAGTCAGCCGTGAAGCCGCTGGATTATCGGGAGCAGTCAGCCGTGAAGCCGCTGGATTATCGGGAGCAGTGAGCCGTGAAGCCGCTGGATTATCGGGAGCAGTCAGCCGTTAAGCCGCTGGATTATCGGGAGCAGTCAGCCGTGAAGCCGCTGGATTATCGGGAGCAGTCAGCCGTTGGATTAATATGGATGACAACCGGTACCGATCGTCTTCAAAAGATTCGGGATATCTTATAGCAAGATCTCACCACTCAGCTTAGCGCCAAAAACTGACTAGCCATGCTCAGGCCAACCTTGCCTTCTTATGTGAATAAATTCGTAAACTGAGTGAGAATTGACAATATTATTTGCTTAAACCACTTGAAAACTATTTTTAGCAGGCAGAAGTGTAGCTTGTTTTGTTCGTGTTCGGTTGAATGTATATATTGTAAATGATTTAAAATGATGTGTGGTTGTGCGTATATGTTGATGTGTAGTTTTTATATGTAGTTTTTATATTTGTTATGACGTAGATGTTGTTGATATTACAATAGTGTTGCGCTAAGGTGTGTATTTATGGCTGTTGCTTGGTTCTGTTGGTGGCTATTATGTATATCGCAATTTGCGTTGTTACTACCTGGGGTATGTTATAGGGTATGGAGTTATTAAGACAGACCCAGAAAAAATCGAAGCTATACAGTCTTGGCCAGTTCCTAAAAACCTTAAACACGTTCGCGGTTTCTTAGGCTTGGCAAGATGGTATCGACGCTTCATTGATAACTTTTCTTCTGTAGTTTTTTCAATCTTAGAGTGTTTATCCACAAAAAAGAAATTTGTATGGACTGTAGAAGCTCAAAAATCTTTCGAAATAAGGAACTTCTTACCTCCGCCCCTGTTTTAATCAACCCTGATTTCTCGAAGAAATTTTACCTCCACTATGATGCAAGTGACTTTGGAATTGGAGCGGTAATGGTGCAACTTGATAACGCTGTCGCTGAAAAACCCGTAGCCTACATGTCTAAGAAATTGAATTCTGTCCATCAGCATGACTGTGAGAGAGTGCTTGGCAGCCTTAGAGGGTATAAGCAAATTTCGATGCTATTTAGAACTCCAAGAATTCGAGGTTATCACCGACCATTCCCGTTTGGTCGGGCTGATGAAACAATCTGATTTAAGTGGCAGGCTTGCGCTATGGGGTTTCAAATTGCATGCTTTTAAATTCACTATAAGTCATCGTAAAGGCACATCACATTGTTCCCGATGCTTTATCTCGAATCCATTGTGAAGAAATCGAACTATCAGAACCTGAAATCGAATTAAATTCAGTACATTTTTTCGACAACGTTTACCAAATCTTAAAAGACCAAACAACCTCTAAACCAACTTTGTATAACTTTGTATACATTAGGACGCAACATTACAATGGCTACCCGAAAGAAGAAGAACGAGCATGGAAACTCTGGATTCCGCTTCAACTTCGTAACACCGTGATTTCCCGGTTCCATGATTCTAAAGTCGCCTGTCATTATGGTATGGCTAAACTGTGGACCTCATACGTAGGAGTTTCTTTTGGCCAGGGATCATACGAGAGGTTGGAGACTATATACGGCCATGTGACATTTGTAAGACACCAAAACCACCTAATTTTATAATGAAACCTGAGATGGGAAAAGCTACGATTTCTGTTCGACCTTTTCAACGATTATACGTAGATTTACTTGGTCCATATCCACGAAGTAAAACGGGTAACATTGGTCTACTAATTGTCCTTGGCCATTTGTCAAAATTTCATTGGCTATGTCCACTTGGAAAATTCACGTCCAACGTTATTCAGGAGTTCCTGTTAAAAAAACATATTTCATGTGTATGGAGTTCCGGAAACGCTTGTTAGCGACAATGGCTCACAATTTAGAGCTTATGAGTTTAATGCATTTCTTACATCATTACGGATTTCTCACACATATACAGCGGTTTATTCTCCTCAAGCGAATGCTTCCGAGCGGGTTAATCGTTCGATTATTAGCGGTATACGGACCTTTTTAAAAGCAGATCACAAATTATGGGATGAAAATTTGAGATATATAAGCTGTGCCCTTAGAAATTCAAAACATCAAGCTGTACACGTGTCACCATATAATGCTATTTTTGGATTCGACATGATTACGCACGGAGAATCATATAATTTACTACGAAAAGTACAACTTTTAAATGAACCTTTGCATCTCACATCAAGGGATGATAATTTACGTTTGCTTCGTAATAAACTTCGAAGACATATAAGTGAGGCATACAATCGTAATCAAGCACAATATAATCGAACTCATCCCGTTGCTTCTAAAATTGGGCAAGAAGTGTTCAGAAGAAATTTCTCACAGAGTTCTAAAGAAAAAGCTCATAACGCTAAATTAGCACCACTTTTTTTAAGGCAAAAGTGAAAGAGAAAGTTGGGAATAATTACTATATTCTTGAAGACTTAGGTGGAAAAACTATTGGTACTTTTCATGGGAAAGATATCAGGGCTTAATCATTAATTTTCCGATTAATATTTTACCCCACGGATCAATATTACTCGGTTTTGTAATAAACCTATCGTCATATTTTTTATATTATTTAAGGAACTTGGAAACTGAAAATTTTATTAAAAAAATAAATAAATAAATAAATAAATTTTTAGAAATAAATCACATTTTCTCTTAAGTTTTGCGCAGGTTTCATTATGTTTTTATTCAACCATAAAAATTTTAAGCTAACATAGTGAATGGTTTGTGTCTTGGCTATTACAGACTAGTGAAAGAAATACTCAGAAATTTTCATGTATAAATTTAGAATTTACTTCAGTAAATTAAATTTTTAAATTTTTTAATCTCTTTATCCACAATTTTTATACCCTATACCACTATGTGGTTTGGGTATAATGACTTTGTGCTGCTGTTTGTAACAACCAAAAATATTTGACCTAGACCCATCTTTAATTATACCGATCGGATCAGAATAACTTTCTGAGTTGATTTAACAATGTCCATCCGTCCGTCCGTCCGTCTGTGTGTCCATGTAAACCTTGTAATCAAACTGCAGGTCGCAAATATGGATATATTTCGATGAAATTTGGTATATAAGATTTTATCGGCCATGGGATGAACGCTATTGAAATTGGTGAGAATCGGTCCATGTTCAGACCTAGCCTCCATACAAATAACCCATATGAAATCGACATAAATTGCCATAAGATCCAAATTGTCATATAGATCTTACTCAAATTGGGTTTTTATGCGTTCATTACATCCATTAATGAGTAGTCCAAAAATGATCCCTTTGACCCCATATAGAGCTGCTTCCCGATCTTCACTTAAATCTATTAAAAAACAAAAATATTGCACTGATTCTTCTCACATTTTGTTTGTATATATTTTTGCAAAATACAAGAGACTTTACCAAACATGATCAGGATCGGTCCATTTTTGGACCTAGTCCCTATATAGATATAGCATCCGATATGAACTTTTTCATATCTGCAGCCAAAAAAATTAATAAAAATCCCACTCAAATTTGGTTTTTCCTTATTTTCTATGTCCAGTTAGTTGGGCCTAAGAGATAGGGTTTCTAAACGCATGGTATAGGGTATCGTATAGTCGGTCTAGACCGACTATAATTTTCTTACTTGTTATATTTGAAAAATAACGAGAAAAATATCTACTTTGTTACTTCGAGTCATATTCTTGTAAACTGACATAGGTGTTCGTTTTGGTAGTTTACGATATACAAGAAAATAAATGTAAAATCGACTTCTTGCCACTCATATACCAAACGAGGTAACAAAGAATTTACTTTTACTTCCTTTTTCATACACACGTTGAAATAGTAGTAAGACGTATTAATAAACCTTTTACGTGAATAATTATATACGAGTTAAATTGTAAGTGGAATATAAACATCCAGCCAAAAGTTAAAAATCAAGTCACAAAACCACAGGTATTTTGAAACAAATTCTTCAAAACTGTTGTAAATTTTGTAAAAATTTCATGAAATTAAATTTAAATAAATAACCTTTCTTAGATTTGTTCATTCGAAGCGACTAGCGTAGATGCACAGCTAAAGGCATTGCTAGGCAAAAAAGTGAACACCTATCAAGAAGTGGTCGCGAATAATTTTTTTTTTTTTTTAATTTTTTTCTTTTATATGAAAAAATATTCCAATCGCATATTTAATCTTTTATTCCAAATCAGTGGATTAAGCATCAAAGGCAGTTCGTTACATACATTTTTTTTTCATAAGGTATAGTTACTTAAACAACTTTTGAACATGGCTTGTTGTAAAATTTAAGCACTTATTTCTTTCAATCAGGATTTGCAGAGGAAAAAACAATAATAACAAAACTATTCTGGTAACAGCATTAGCAAAACTAAATTTATATAAAATACCACTATACAACTTATGAAAGTGAACAACCAAACACCAACAGTTTATTGATACGTAACAAGTAAAACCAAAATGCAGAAAAGAAAATAAACTATTAAAAACCTATGAAGTTCCATAAAAAATTAAATTTTTTTTTTAGTAAAATATTAAATATATTACCATTTCCTAGTTGTAAAGTGAGTTAACAAAAAAAAAAAAATACAAAAAACAGAAAAAAAAGAGAAAAACAATTAAACTACAATTTTAGATATATATTTCCGGGAATTGGTTAAAGTCCTTAAAACAATACCTTCGCAAAGTATATAATTTGTCACGTAAATATCAAAGTAAGAATTATATAAAAACTAAATACAAAGATTTGCCTGAAAATGAAAGTGCATACGTGGTTCTAAAACAACACAGAAAATAAATATATATATATCAGTAAAACTAGTAACGTAAATTTTTTGGATTACAAATCATAAATCCACGAATTCTCAAATTTTAACAAAAGTGATGAATTAAATCTAAAAAAAAAAAATTTAATAACAATTTATACCCACGAAATACTAATATTTTTTTTCTCTCAAAGAGATCAACACATATTTAACCCACTGTAATTATAAGCCTATATTAATTTAAAATATAAAAACATGCAAGAACCTAATTATCATGATCTAGGTAACCAACATTGAACATCAAACCTAACATCGAACTTGTGTATTGGGTGAGTTACAACACGATTATATTGTTTCTTACATATTAATTTGTCGTTCGAACAAGAAAAACACTAACCGTCCTATATATTTTATTACCAAAGAAAATTGATCTTTATGCTCTCAATGCATTTTTTTTTTCTACGAAACTAATGATGACGTAGAGGATGCAAATTTAGTTTCATGTTTTTTTTTGTCAAAGTCCATTCAACGTTAATACATACTATATCCCGTTATCTTAGTAGATATCAAAAACGTAATACATTTTTTTTACAACCGAATCGTTTGATACAACGGTTCTAAAAATTTTTTTCCATTCCAATAATTTACCCCATTATACGTCATGCACTTTCACTAGGTATTGTAATCTTGTAACGTGTAAAAGAAACAAATCTTTATTAATAACATTTAAAAACATTAAAAAAAACCCAAATTAGTGTTAATTTAAAAAAATAAGATATTCATTCATTTTGTTATATGAACCTCAATGGTGAATTTTATAAAAATATGGATTGCTAAACAAATAAGTGTGTTTTTCACAATGTGGTAAAGTTGTGTAGGTCATATTTGGGTCTTGAGGTCAATATATTGCGTACTCAGGACATGGTTAGGGAGGGTATAGAAACGCATAACTCCTACATCATGGAGTTATATATAACAATGCAATGTTTTTTTTTATTGTTACCAGTTTGTTTAATAATTACAATAACTACCAAGGGGATTTTTTTGGTTGTTGAGTAGTTATCCAGACCATTAAAGTAGCGTATTAATCTCACAAAATAAGGAGTCTATAATAATTTTTGTAGTGCAATTTTATTTTCATGGGAAGAGGACCCGAACGCCCCAACTGACTGAAGCTAGCAGCTCAATGGCTCTTGCAGTTCTCCTTACCAGAGAATACTCATACCATCGTAATCGACAGTGAATTTTATTTTTTTTTTTTAAATTCAACTGTAGATTGTCATTATACCCGTTTATTGGGTTGTTTCATTACAATAGCAATTGCCGGAGCAATTTTCTTTTTTATATCCATCATATGTAATTCCCAGGACAGGTTGCTTTGTAATGTGATTCCAAGATATCGTATTGAATTAGTTTCAAAAACAGAATTTCCGTCAATAGTTACAAAGAAATCGTTATTTATGCTTGAAATATGAGGTCTAACTCTAATCATTTTAGTTTTATCAGTAGTAATAGTCAATTAGTAATAGTCGATTTAACCGTGTATATACCATTATTAAAGCTGCATCCCTTTATATATTAATTTTTAATACTACATCATTCTTGTAGGGATAAAATACACAGACATCATTTGCAAACATGTAAAGTTTTCCACTTAAACCAAGGTCTTTTAAGTCATTCAAATATATTGAGAATAGTAACGGTCCTAAACCACTTCCCTGCTGAACACCATGTTGCACCGAGCCAATAAAAGTTTTTATATTCTTAATTTCTGTGTACTGTTTTCTGTTAAAGGAATAGTTTTTAAACAGCAAAAGTTTAAAACATTCAAAAAACAATCCAGCCACGCCACTAGAACCTTCATCTAAACCTTGGCAGATACATTTCACAACATTTACAACAGCATCTTCAGCATCCTCTTCTAAAATCAAATTGGTAGTTATACAATAAGTTATTCTCTTCTAGGTACAATAAAAATTTGTCATATATAACTTTTCAAATATTTTATCAACTGACGAAAGAACAGCAATTGGTCGACATTTATCAACAGTTGATGCATTAACCTCTTTGGGTATGGGAACTATTCTATGTACTTTTAAACTATTTGGGTAAACTGAAGTATTGATCATAGAATTGAAAATATGAACGAAAATTGGTACTACTTCTTCCCGGCATTTCTTAATAAATTTAGATGATATACTGTCACAGCCTGGGCTTTTATTAGTTTTCATGTTTGTTATAACTTCAAGGATATCAATTGAATTAATATAGTTAAGATTAAAACGGTGATTTGTTTAAGCATACCAATATTTTATTCTCGATATATATATGATATATGTATATGTATAATTTTTCATGTTGTTGAATCACAACAATGATTAAACAATGTAGATCTGAACATTCTCCCCGGCGTTGAACTGAGGTTCAACTGAGAATTAAGTATTTATGATGTCGATTGTTATTGGCCTTGGTTTTGGGATTGGTCTGTCCGTTACTTGGTCAATGTTTTTAGGATCGTTCCGGTGATATACTTGTAATACTTTCATGCCCATGAAAGTAAGCGTCAACAGGATTGTGAGGATTAAGAGTAACTTGCTGCATGATGATGTTGACTATTGATAATTTTCGTGATATGAATAAGGGCTGATTCATTTAGTTATTTTTGTAAATCGGTTAGTTGATCTAGTTGAGTTTTGAATTGATGATTTGTTGTATTGAAAACCTTTCTTTCTCTGGCTGAAAATTGGCATATGAGAGGTGCACATTTATTGATGCCCCAAAATGGCCATGTATTGTCATCGTGTTGGTTTTGATAACACAACTAGGTCCTACTTCCAGGATTCCACAATCCGATAATGTGGCTTGTAGAGTTTCCGTACCGCAAACTGCAGAGAATTCGGAGGTTTCTGTCATAGAAAATATCCATTTGTTTGGGTTGTTTAACTGAGTTCATGCTAAGGTCCCTGGCAGTCAGACTAACTTGCAGCTAGTTGTTTTTTGGTTTTTGAATATGGTGATGTCACATGAATTTATGTCTGACTTCCTTCCAAACTTGGATTGATTATTTTTGCATATGTAAATATCAGGTTTGATCTTTGTGCAGTTGGTGACATCTTCACTAGACAATGGAATGTACTGATCTCTGTGTGAATTTACTGCTATGAAAGAGCTATCTAGTATGATGGTGATGAGGGTTTGGTTTCTCGATTGGAACTGGAAGCTTAAATAACTTGTTGGTCAACTAACTTAATTTCGCGCCCTTGGCATTCATTAACTTGTATAGCTGAATCAGGTTGTTGTCATCAATTGGAAGTGCATGAAAGGCCGGGAGATGAGCCTTGATAGTAGCTAACTCGGTCTTAAGCTGGTGAGGTGATAATAGCCGTGGACTTATTATTCTATTGTATGCGTCTGTGAGTACATTAATGATTTCAGATCCTGTTCTTTGAAGATTTGTTGCAATTAGTGCGAGATGAGTTGACAGCATTCCGAATAGTTGTGGTTTGCTGATTTGTTGCGATTCCTTGTCTAACAGAATAGTTTCTTCATTGATTCTTTCCAAGATTTCATTAATGCTTTCTTGGGTTCCATTTTCGTCTTGCTTTATGACGTTTATGGTTGAGCCTATGATTGATGTCTGATTTTTTAATAATTGTAGGATGTGCCCTTTCTCGACTTTCGCTTGATTAATGGTTTTTGACATATTTTCGGCATAATCTGAGCCCAAAACACCGAATAATGATCGTGCTATATTTCCGATAATGTAATGTTGAATGCTGCTCTTTTTGGTCAATGTATTGTAAATATCTCCTTCTCTTGCCGCAATTCATTGCTTATTTATTCAAGGTTGTTGGTAAGGACCTCGCACATAGACTGATGTTTGATTTCTGGGCACAACTGTTGTAGTGCTTGTATTCCTGATGAAAGAGACTCTATTTTTTTTTTTTTTATTTATTAACCAATACTCAGGGGATGCCCCCTACAGATGTAGTGCATTGTGTTGATCTCAGGAAAATCGGTTATGGGAAGTAGGAAAGAGGGAGTAGTGTTTGTGGATATTTGACTTAAATTTTATTAGATTATAACTATCAGGGAAGACTTCTGCGGGGAGTCTATTCCACATACGGCTAGTTCGACCGATAAACGAATTCTCTCTGTAATGCGTTGTGCAGTCAACTGGACAATAGACTACAAACGGATGTGATCTACTAGAGAAGCGGGCAGAGCGAACCGAAACTTGGGCACTTGGAATAAATTTGCTAATCTCAGAAGAACATTTCCCATGGTAATATCTAAAGAACAGTGCTACACAACCCACATTCCGACGATGTTCCAATGAATCGATAGAGTAAGATACCCTACTGTCATTGATGAGCGCCAACGTCCTCCTTTGCACACGGTCCAGTAGCTCCAAAATAGACTTTGGAGCTCCTGCCCATATATGGGAGTTGTATTCCAGTTTCGGTCGGATGTAAGTGGTATAGATTTTAAGGAAATCAGAAGGAGTGAAGTAATTTTTACACCGTTTTGACACTTGAAAAACATGCTCGTTCCAACGAACATCACAATGAATGCTCATGCCTAGAACATTCAAAGTATCCGATTCCTAAATACCTATACCACCCATATATACGGATGAAATTGTTGAATCCATGGCCCTATGGGTCAACATACAACATTGAGTCTTCAGCGCATTAAAATCAACCGTATTCGATTTACCCCACTCGGAGATTGTTAACAGGTCTTGATTGAGTGTGTCATTCATTGTCCGCCTTTGGCCCCCAACCTCCAAGAGGCTTGGCCTACAATTAAAGGAAAATGAATGTCAAATGCTGCTGTCATCTGCGAAAGAGTATATAGAGTTAAAAGTTTGACCAAGAAGGTCGTTCAGAAAGATAAGGAAAAGAAAAGGAGAAAGAACGGAACCTTGGGGTACCCCTGAATTAAGCTGAAACTCATTGGATGAGACCCCATCAATAACAACACGTATTGTTCGATCTCTAAGAAAACTCGATATAAATCGAGAGAAGTCATTACCGACCCCAAATGCAATAAGCTTAGATATCAGTGCACCGTGCCACACACGGTGCACTGGAAATATCTAGAGCAACCACCTTACTTTAGACAAAATTGCGCATGGATCGACTCCAGCGCTCAGAAAGTAGAGCTAACAGGTCTCCCGTGGAACGATTTCTACGGAAGCCATACTGACGATCATTAATAAGTGAGTTGGCTTCTAGGTAGTTCACAAGATGGAAATTGATCATGCTCTCGATCACCTTTGAAAGTGCAGAGCAGATTGCAATAGGACGGAAATTTTCAGGGTTATTAGCCGCACCCTTTTTAGGGATTCGTTGGACATAAGCAACTTTCCAGCAAGAGGGAAAGACTCTCGCACGGTACGAAAGGCTGAAAAGGTTAGCCAATGGACTGGCTAGCGTCGAAGAGCAGTGTTTCAGCATCAGTGCTGGTATACCATCCGGTCCCGGAGACTTATTAATGTTGAGATCCGAAAGAACCTTTTTAACTGCACGTGCTCGGAAGAATATTTTAGGTATAGTACAAGACACTCTTTCGAGTTCGGGCAGTGGTTGATCGCTATCCGGCAAAAATGAATTTTTTGCAAAAAGTTCAGCTAAAAGCTTAGCCTTATCAACCGGGTAAGTGAATATTTGGTCATTCATTCTAAGAGTTGGGATTGCAGTACTAGCATTATTCTTTTATTGGGTTTTTAAGAATCGTTGTCCATAAAAAGATGTACACGGTTTGAAGTATTGTTTTATATTAATTGTTTTATTATCAAAACCTTTTTTATATATATGAATAGTTATAATCAATTTATATGGTAACTAAAAGCTAAACTTATATGATAACTAAAAGCTAAGCGAATTAGGGGGTAAATGAAAATACTCAATGGCTAGACACTGGTATGTGTAAGGTGATCCAACGACGGTATTAAATGTTTGTATTTAAATGTATCGTTCGTTGGCACTAAATATTTGGAATTATTTGTCGGTCATTGCTATTAACTATTGAGTTTAATTATTACTAATTAAGTTGGTATTTTCACTACACCTCCCCTTTTAAAGAGAAAGATCCCATAGAAATCAGTGATCAAGTGATTTCGATGAGAGCTTTCTTCAGTACTATATAATATACTTCTTTTAATAATATTTAATAATATTTAGTAATATTTAATAATTTAATAACTTTGTTAAATTTTCCTTTTTTTTTTATAATTTTCTTATATAATATTTTCCTTATAAATAAATGATTACAATGAATTTGAAAAATTAAACCAAAACTTACTACAAATTATTATTAAGATTATATATATATATATATCTAATACTATATAATATACTTCTTTTAATAATATTTAATAATATTTAGTAATATTTAATAATTTAATAATTTTGTTAAATTTTCCTTTTTTTTATAATTTTCTTATATAATATTTTCCTTATAAATAAATTTGTTAATCATGATTACAATGAATTTAAAAAATTAAACCAAAACTTACTACAAATTATTATTAAGATTATATATATATCTGGCCAGCTCTATATACAAAATTATAAAAGGTATTTACTAAAAATTTTAATATTTCCCTTATAAACCTTTTGAATTTTCCCTTTTATCTTTACAAATACATTATTCTTGTCGTCAATGTCAATCAGTGTAAATGGTCCTTTGTAAACTGGTTCCAGTTTGTGTAACGTGTGATTCCTAATGAATATCTCCTGACCTAGTGTAATGTCAGTATTGTTGATGTTCTTGTCATAGAAAATCTTTTGGTATGTCTTCGTTTTGTCAATTAATTGTTTCGCTCTATTCAATGCAGTTTGTAGACGGAATTTTACCTTCTTGGTATAATCGTCAAAATTATATATGGTGTCTACCTTGTTGTGTGTTGTCAGTGGATTTTGATTTGGTGCGTTTGAAAAAATTAATTCAAATGGGCAGTATCCATGTACCGTTGAAGGTGTTGTGTTGAAAGTATACGTAAAATATTTTATCCCTTCATCCCAATCGTTTCGGGATGCGTGAATGTATGATCGTATGTATTCGTTAAATGTGCGATGTGATCTTTCAACTGTTCCCACTGTTTGATGGTGGTAAGGGGCTGATGTTGACTTTTCTATCCTTAGAAGTGTTAGAAGTTCCGAAAGAATTTGATTGTTGTACTCAGTACCCATATCGCTCAGTATTTTTTTCCATAAGCCCATAAATTAATATAAAATGCTCCACTAATGCCTTTGCTATGGTTTTGGCGTTTTTATTAATTACTGGTATTGCTACTAGATATTTGGTGAGATCACATATTATAGTGACAATGTATTGATTACCGTTTTCTGATATAGGAAGTGGTCCTACTGTATCTATTATTACTGTTTGAAAAGGTTTTTGCGGTGTTGGAGTGATAATCATATTTGGTTTTATGTGTTTCGTGGTCTTATTAATCTGACATTAAACACATTTCTTTACATATTGCCTCACATCTTTAGTGATATTTTTCCAATAGTAAAATTGTCTAAGTTTCTTAAGAAGTCTAGTTGTTCCTGGGTGTCCTCCGAAAAGGTGGTTGTCATGAAATTTTCTCAATAAATGTTTTTGTTCATTTTTGTTAGTTATTATCTGTATTTTGGGTGTTAGCGCTATTTGTAATTTGTGTATATGTTGATTAGCTTTTTGTTTAAGTTTTTCAATTGACACGAGGCTAAATAAGTTATCATTCGAATTCATTTGTATTTTATTTAAATTTCTACTTATTGCTTCTTTTTCAAGAATTGGAAAAAATTGATCCAAATCAATATTTCCATTAGCAAAAGTGTTCTGTATATTAATTCTCGGTGCTAGCACTTTTTTACCTCGTTTAAAGTGAAGGGTTGGGGTGTTTCCGTCAATATTAAACTTAAGTTTAACCCACTTTTTTACGCAATCGAAGCCAATAGTTTCGAAAACTTTAGGCTTTTTATTAATTACTGTATTATTTCCTTCATTAATTTTATCATTAGTCGTATTTCGTGATTGTGCGCGAGTTAAGTCGACGGAATCCATCGATCTCCAAAGCCCTCAACCTACAATAAGAATTAATTATCAACAATAGAATAAATGCCACATTAATAAACTTGTTAACTAGAACAAAGTGTAATAAACTTTTGTATCGAAGTTTGTTTATTCATCAAGTATTTCGATTCATTCATTAAAAATATTAATGTCAAATTAACAAAATTTCAGTTGTAAACGAAAACAAAGTGTTAATAAACTTTCGTTGAAACTTGATACCTTTGTTTTCGTCATTCACTTCCTACAAATACAATGTTGTCTTTTACGACCAACCACTTAAACGTTCTGTAGAAAACAAGTGGACTAAGCATATTTTATGTATTGAATGTATTGAGTAATTATAAGTTTTTAGATTAAGAATATTTTTGTATTAAAAAGAAACATAGAACAATAAAGAAAAACAGTTCATATTGAAAACTCAAATAGATGTGTCATAGACTCATTTAACTGGCGCAGCCGGCAAACAAATCCAAAAGATATTCTGAAAAATATCACTATTTGGTCGCGACGCAATAAATAAAAAAAAAAAAAATATTCCGAAGAATATTAGTTTTTTCTAAAGAATATCCTTTTTCGTGAAAAAAAAAAAAAAAGAAGGAACATTCACCCAAAACTTTATGATATTCCAAAGAATATCAATTTGTGAAGAAAAAGAAAAGAAAAAATAAAAAAAAAATATATATTCCGAAGAATATTAATTTTTAAAACATTTTTGTGAGAAACATTTAAGAATTAAAAATATTTTTGAAAAACATTAAAGATATTCCAAAGAATTTGATTTTGAAAAACAATTTTTGTGAAAAACATTTCGTTACGTGAACTGTGGAAAAATGCCTAAAGACACAGAAAGAATCGAAACAACACAGTACAAACCATACTTTAACATACTACAAACCGACGAAATATTCAACACAATGGCATCGACACCAGCAGCAACAGCTACAACATCAACACCAACTTCGGCTCCAACACCAACAACAGTGCCAACTGAAACACCATCATTGGGTCCGATTCCGATTTCTATCCTTTTGAAGGAAGTGGATAGAGTAAATGTCTTCACCGGGAGAGACCGAGACTACGATGTATCATCATTCATCAAGGAGGTCGAAATCTTCCTACGAATTTTTCAAGGTGGTGAGATGGAAGAATACATACATCACCGCTGCATACTAAAAAAAATACCGGGAGAAGCAGCCAACATAATTCGCGGATTAACTGACAAATCATGGCAGAACGTGAAGAATGAGTTAGTAAAGGCGTTTGGCATCAAAGAATGCTACACCCAACTGTATCACAGAGCATTATCAACTAAAAACAATGATGTAAGTCAATTATACAATAACTTAAAAATAATTTTAGATAAGCTAAATACAAAATATGAACAAGATTCATGTAAACGTTTAGAATTTAACCCAAGTATAAACGAATCAATGATTTTTCGGACTTTTGTAAATAATATACCTCCGCATTTGGCAAGTATTATATATAGCCGAAATATTAATTCTATTCGCGAAGCGTATCACTGTCTGCAAGAATGCGACATGAGCAGGGAAAATAATCGACATTTTAAAAATAATATTAAATATACTAACCAAAATCATAACCAAAGTTATTTAGAACCTCACCAAGGGCAGAATTTTAGACAAAAAATTTTGGACCGAATAGACAGAATTTTTCAGACCAACGAGCACAAGGTCATCAAACACAGAATTTTCCAAATTCCAATAGACAAACACAGGGCTTTGCTAATCAGCAAAGACAACATTCTAACGTTATTCGGAATTCGCAGCAATTTCGACAATCTAATCAATCACGACAATATTCTGGTCAACATCGAAATAATGTTGAACCAATGGAAATAGATCATATTGAGCAGAATGAAATTGTCCCAAATGAGGAAGCAAATTTTCGTTCAGCCGAGAGGAAAACGGTTTACCGATAGTACAATTAACTATTGGTAATTCCAAGATAAGATGTTTGATTGATACCGGATCAACCACATCAATATTGAATTGTAATGCACTTCCTAGTTATAAGCGTATAAAATTGAAAGAACCATTGAGTTTCTCAACTTTGGCAAGCAAAGTTATTATAGGTGAGGAAATTGTCACGGAAATCCCAGAGGAATTTTCCGATGATAATCTTATGGCATGGAAATTATTGAAGTTAACTAATAATAGATTTGATGGGATAATTGGAAATAATATATTAAAACCTTTGGGGGCAAAAATTTGTTTGGAAGAACGGTATATCCAAATTAATGATAGGAAAATTTTTTTATAAACACATTTCCTTACAATTGCAACGAGATTCATGCATTGGAATGTTTGGAATTCGATAGGGAGAACGTTAAAAAACTTTTCCGAGTCGACATGAATTCCGAAGAGCAAAAGCTTCTTCGTGATCTTATAGGTAAAAATAGTGACTTGTTGTTTCATGAGGGTGATTCACTTACTCATACTCATGAGATAAGACATTCCATAATTACTACTACAGATAAACCTGTATACTCTAAGATATACAGATATCCCAAAATCCATGAAGAGGAAATCAACAGGCAGATCCGACAGATGTTGCAACAGAAAATAATTGTTGAAAGTAACTCCGCCTATAATTCTCCTATTTGAGTTGTTCCAAAGAAAATGGATCAATCGGGCAGGAAGAAGTGGCGCATTGTTGTTGATTACAGGAAATTGAACGAGATAACGGTGGATGACAAATTTCCAATACCCAATATAGAAAATATATTGGATAAATTGGGAAAATCTACTTATTTTACAACATTGGATTTAGCCAAGGGGTTTCACCAAATTCTCATGAATGCAGACGATAGAAAGAAAACAGCCTTCCCGACTCCCTTGGGACATTTTGAGTACAACAGGATGCCCTTTGGATTGAAGAATGCTCCGGCAACTTTTCAACGTCTTATGAACTCTGTACTTAGGGAATATATAAATAGAATTTGCGTTGTTTACTGATGACATTTTAATTTTTAGTACATCTTTAACGGAACATGTACAAAGCATCAACAAAATTTTTCGAAAATTACGAGAGCATAATCTGAAGATACAGCTCGACAAATGCGTTTTTTTGGCGAAGGAAACTGAATACCTTGGTCACATTCTGAATGAGCAAGGTCTAAGACCTAACCCGAATAAAATTGATGCTATTCAGAAGCTGAAGCTTCCTGAAACAACTAAACAGATAAAGTCTTTCTTAGGAGTTACGGGGTATTACCGGAAATTTATTAAAGATTATGCAAAGGTTGCACAAGGATTGACTAAATACCTAAAGAAGAGTATGAAAATTAATCTCAGGGATCCCAATTATCAGGATTCTTTTGAGAAATTGAAGAAGTTGATCATTAATCCACCGATACTTAGGTATCCAGACTACTCGAAAACTTTTAAATTAACTACAGATGCAAGTAATTATGCTACAGGTGCCGTATTATCTCAGGAGAATCATCCAGTTGCCTATGCAAGTAGAACATTGAATGACCATGAGAGGCACTATGCGACTGTGGAAAAAGAATTGTTGGCTATTGTATGAGCAGTAAACTACTTCCGTCCATATTTATAATGCAAACGGTTTGAATTGTTTACGGACCATCAGCCATTGGTTTGGCTTCATTCCAAAACTAAGGGTAAAGATATTAACCAAAGACTCCAGCGTTGGCTGTTGAAGTTGGGAGAATATGATTTTAAGGTAAATTACATCAGGGGTAAGGAGAACGTTGTAGCGGACTTTATGAGCCGTATAAATGCACCAGATGGTGGTTGCGACTGTCCACTCTCAACAGGAGGAATTGAATGATCATTTCTTTATTTTAGATACGGTTGTAAATAGATTTGAGAAACAGATAATATTAACTGATAACAAGACTAGTGAAACTCAAACTGTTGACGGCAAACATAAAATTTTTTTAAACACTGACGATATCATGTCGGGTACAATGACCGATATAGTTAGAAGGAATATAACCATTAGGAGAAATTTGAAGATAGGCATTTACACCGAATTATCTGACCATTTGTACAACAAGGTACAATTAAAACTAATTGAATTATTCGGCAACTCAATAAAATTTGTCCGATGTGTATATCACGCTAAAGATATACAAAATGAGGATGAATTATATAGATACATAGCAAGATACCATAAGAATGAAACAGGTCATGCAGGAATTAACGAAAATTATTGTGGTTTGAAAACAAAAATTTATTTTGGCAATCTTGAACAATTTATTCAGAAATACATTAATAATTGTGATGTTTGCAACAAATCGAAATATGATAGGAAATCGATAAAACAAAAATTTCATGTTACAGAAACACCAAAGGATGTTAATGAAGTGATACATATGGACATATATACAAATAAGAAACACAGTTTTTTATCTTTCATTGACAAATTTTCAAAATACGCAGTTATGCTGCATTTAGAAGATAGGAACAGCTGTACTATAGTAGAGAAAATTAGACACTACATATCAATGAGAGATAAACCGAACAAAATAGTTACAGACAACGAATTTGCATCCATCAATGTAAGGAACTTTTTAAGAGAAGAAAATATTGCAGTTCATTTCACCAAACCTAATAACCATACAGGAAATGCAGACATCGAAAGATTACATAGTAGCATATCAGACAAGTTTAGAACACTAGAAGTTCAAAGATCGGAATTATCGGTACAAGAGAGAATATATAAATGTGTCGAATGGTATAATAAGTCCATACACTCAACAACGATGAGCAGACCATTTGACGTGATGCAGGGAACAATAGATAAGGCGAAATTATATGATCGATTGAAAACTTTTAAAGAAAGAATTATAACAAGGGAAAATTTGAATAGGGAACAGTTTGTTTATGGAAAACCAGAAGCATATGTAAAAAATTATAAGGCTTTGGGACATAAATATGAACCTCGATATAGGAAACTGAGAATAGATAATATCCACCCAACTAACATTAAACGTCCTTTTAAATTTGCAGATTCGCTGGATATTGCGATTTACGATTCTAATTCTGGTAATGACACCGGTAATGAATAACTTATTGATTCAACCTATTAATGAAAACAACAGTGGATATACGGAAGTTAAATTGGACAACTGTGACGGTGATCTGTTTTGCTCTGCACTGTAGCAAAAGAATTTCTGTTACAAGCAGAAGAAGAAAAAAAAATAATAACCTTGATCTTGAAATTATTTTCAAGTTCAAGTATGTACATATAAACAACACCTTATATGGTAATATGTTGATGGCATTTTTTTTTTGGCAAACTGATTTTTTTTCTCTTCATTGTGTTGTATTAACTCATGAACACATTCATATGCAATCATGCTGGTCAATCCACGTATTTTCTTGTATTGATCTCACTTGCTCTCATAGTCATATATGAGTGGGAGTGTTCTAAATACTAGAGAATATTATGAATGCATATGAATGTTCTCAATGAATTGGTGGTGATTTTGTTTTTTAATAAACAGGTTTTTATCTGCAGAAGGTTTTTATCTGCAGAAATTTAAATCGAGGAGTTGAAATGTGACCGTATAGAAGCAAGGTTGAGGAAAAACCTCTTACGAAAATAAAATTTAGTTTAAGACATTAAAAATTAAAAGTGAAGTTAAAACAAATTAAAGTGTTAAGCAAAATTAAGATAAAAAAAAAAATTAAAGTTTAAGAAATTTTAAAGAAATATAAAATTAAACTTAAGAACAGAAAATAAGTTAAGTTTAATAAATTAACAAAAAAAAAAAAAAAAAATTTTTTTACAGACACCGCAACATAAATATTAATTTGTGTAAACGCAACCTAGAAAAGAACAAAACACTGCGGAACAAAAAAAAAAAAAAAAAAAAATAATTTTTAATAAAAACAGAATTAAAAGTTTAATAAATTTAAATGAAGGGAGTTTTTAAATAAATGTATAATGTAATAAATGTAAAAAAAAGAACTTAATTGCAGTAGTTAAACTTTGTGAAAGAGCATGAATTCAAAGAACACAAAATGGCAGACAAACCAAAACGTCCTCTATCTGGATACATGATCTGGCTTAACTCTGCCCGTGAAGGATTAAAGAAGGAAAATCCCGGCCTCTGGCAACAACAACAATATGTCGGTAATTTTGATTTTTTACATACAAATAATTTTCTACATTTTAATTAAAAATAAAAATTGTATAAAATATAAATAATTTGCTAAGACTAAAAAATTGTACTAAATTTGCTAAATATAAAATGTTTTAAAATATAAAATCAAATAATATTTTTCCTACATTAAGAAATGTTCCTAAATATAAAATTAAACTAAACATTTTACTACATTAAGAAATTTTTTTCTAATTATAAATTTAAACTAAATATCAAATATTTTTTTTTGCTAAAATTAAAATTGTACTAGAATTAAAATCCTTCTACTATTAAAAATTTTTCCTAAAAATTAAGAATTTTCTCAAAATTAAAAAAAAAAAATTGTCCTAGAATTAAACTTTTCCTAAATCTTACTAATTATGGTATAAAATTAAATAAAAAAAAAAGAGAGAAAAAAAGGAAAACAAAAATTTTCTAAGATTTATCTAACTATAAATAGAATTTTTTTCTAAAGATTTTTCTAATTAGAATTTAGAAATTTTCTATATATGAAATTTTTCTAATGAAAGCAAATTTTTGTAAGTAAAAGTTAGCTAAATATCAAATATTCTAAATATAAAAATTTACCTAAATACAAAATTTATCTAAAATTACATAAAAGTCTTCTAGTTATAAGATTTAAATTAAAATTTTCCTAATTCTACACTTAAGCTGAAATTAAAATTAAGCTAAAATTAAAAATTTTCCTAAATTTAAAATTTCCCTAAATTTAAAATTTTCCTAAAACAGAATTTTGCTAAAATTTAAAAATTCTTCTAAAATTAAAATTGAGCTATATTTAAAAATTTTCCTAAAATTAAAATTTCCCTAAAATTAAAATTTTGCTAAGAAATAAAATTTTGCTAAACTGAAAATTTTTCTAAAAAGTAAAATTTTGCTAAAATATAAAAAAAAATTAAATAAGTTTTGCTAAATATGTATAAGTTAAAATTAAAACCCTTAAAATGAAGGGTAAATAAAAAAGTTTGTTGAACCCATGTAGAAAACCAAAACCAAACCAAATCTTATCATTTATTGCTGTGGGTTACCTCCAAGTAAGATGGAGTCGAGGTAACATGGTAGGGAGGGCAAAAGGGGCAGAACACCTAGTCCCCAATCCCAAGGTAAGTATGGCCATCCGTCCCATTTAGCGTCCGATTTATTTGACAGTTGTTTTTTTTTAAATCGCACGTGAAAATCTGTAGTGCGGTTTCCCTGGGCCTGAGCAAGACCCCACCCATCCAGCGAGCTAGGCCCCTACGCCAGCACGTGCGACCAGCAAAGGCTCAGGGAAACAGGAAGCGGATCTTCCACCAACGCCGCACCATTACAGAAACGGCGCCCAACGTGGGGCCGATATGTGTTAATTTTCGATAGCCACGTTGCCGCACCATTACAGAAATGGCGCCCAACGTGGGGCCGATAAGTGTATCATGTTCGATAACCACGTTGCCGCGCCATTACAGAAAGGGCGCCCAACGTGGGGCCGGAAACAATAGACCGGATTTTTTTTTTTTTTTCTTGTTAATTCATAATTTTTCTAAAAAGGAACTTAATAATTTATTTCAATTTTTAACATCTGTGCACCGGGAAAGCACAATTGTTCCTAATTCCTTTTTTTAGTATATGTGTACTAAGGTTCATACCTGTTTTCAATTTCTGGAATTTCAATTAAATATATGTAAATCGCTATTTATATTGACCGAAATTGAAACTGGCTTTGACAATTTAGTTCACCCTACAACATTTAATTTATTTTTGTGATTTTTAATTTGCTTTGGTCAG
The DNA here is from genome assembly GCA_963682025.1 of Cordilura impudica. Taxonomy (NCBI): domain Eukaryota; kingdom Metazoa; phylum Arthropoda; class Insecta; order Diptera; family Scathophagidae; genus Cordilura; species Cordilura impudica. The sequence goes on along the minus strand of CAVMKG010000105.1, from coordinate 100,446 downwards.
TAAAAATTATTTGTGGAATACAGGAACTTCGTTCTAAATGAACCGGTCCCCTGTCCAAAATGATATTTATGGTACCGAAATAGTAGCAAACTCTCGAAAAAAAAAATATTAAAGTCTCAAATTTAAAATTTTTAAGTGTAAGGTTGAAGAAAAACCTCTTAAAAAAATAAAATGTAGAGTTTAAGAAAGTTAAATAAGTAAAGTTTTAAAATAAGTCACCAGATTTAAGAAATTTTAAATTTAAGAAAAACTTAATTCAGTTAAAAAAAATAAAGAAAAAGTGTTGATGCGGAAAATTTATAAATAGAAAACTAAAAATTTAATACCTATGTAAATACTTGAAAATAAAACTTTGTAAATTTTGAAAAATGGAAAAAGTAAAATTTCGACATGATTATAAAATATATTACCAAAACTTTATAAACTGTAAACTAAGAAAAATTGTGACCAGAATATGATAAAACCTAATTGCCAGAAAACGGGAATGCGCCAACAAAAGGTCAGCAGCAGCCACAACATGCAACCGAATAACAACCACCAGCGTGGTAGCAACACTAGAAAGCAATAAGGCGAATAAAATAATAAAAGTGAGCTAATATTAAAATTGTTCTACTATTAAAAATTGTTTCTACTATTAAAAATTTTTTATTAAAATTTAAAAATTTTCCTAAAATTAAAAATTGTCCTAAAATTAAATAGTGCTAAAAGTCAACTTCTGTTAAAACTAAAAATTTCATAAATTAAAATAATTTTCCTAAATATGGATAAAATTAAGCTAAATTTAAAAATTCTCCTAAAATTAAAATTGTGCTATACTTTAAAATTTTTCTAAAATTAACATTTTCCTAAATTTAAAATTTCCCTAAAATTAAATTTTGCTAGAAATAAAAATTTAAAATTAACCTAAATTTAAAACTATAGAAATTTAAGAGATTTTTTTTAAGATTTTTCTAATTAGAATGTAAAAGTTTTCTAAATGTGAGGTTTTCTAATTAAACCAAATTTTTGTCATTAAAAATTAGCTAAGTGTAAGGTATTCTAAATATAAAAATTTACCTAAATACAAAATTTTTCTAAAATTACATAAAAAAGTTTTCTAATTATAAAATTTAAATAAATATATAATTTTCGAAATGTCAAAATTCGCAAAATATAAAACATTCGAAATATAAAATTTGTATAAATATAAGAATTTTCTAATTATTAAAAGAAAAAATTTTACTAAATATAAAATTTATCTAATCATAAAGTTAAAAATAAAAATGTTGCTAAAATTTTCCTAAAACAAAATTTAGCTAAAATTTAAAAATTTTTCTAAAATTAAAAATAAGCTAAATTTAAAAGTTTTCCTAAAATTAAAATTTCCCTAAAATTAAAATTTTGCTAAGAAATAAAATTTTGCTAAACTTAAAATTTTTCTAAAAAGTAAAATTTTGCTAAAATATAAAAAAAAATTAAATAAGTTTTGCTAAATATGTATAATTTAAATTTTGAAACCTTAAATGAAGGTTAAATAAACTGTTTTTTTTTTAACCAATGTAGAAAACCAAAGCCAAGCCAAATCTTATCATTGTTGTGGGTTACCTCCAATTAAGATGGAGTCGAGGTAACATGGTAGGGAGGGCAAAAGGGGCAGAACACCTCGTCCCCAATCCCAAGGTAAGTATGGCCATCCGTCCCATTTAGCGTCCGTTTTGTTGACAGTTGTGTTTTTTTAAATCGCACGTGAAAATCTGTGGTGCGGTTTCCCTGGGCCTGAGCAAGACCCCACCCATCCGGCGAGCTAGGCCCCTACGCCAGCACGTGCGACCAGCAAAGGCTCAGGGAAACGGAAGCGGATCTTCCACCAACGCCGCACCATTACACAACATAACAATGGTCGAAGCATATTCAATGATAATCCATACCATTTATCTAAGTGAAATTCAGGAAATAATTAACCACATTAAAGATAGTATACAGCAGTCTAGCATAAATAAACAGGTCTTACAAGCTCAGCTTGACAAAGTTATAGTAAAATTTCATACTCTAAAATTGAATAGAGGCAAAAGAGGTTTAGCTAATGTTTTGGTATCAGGACTCAAATGGATGACAGGAACTATGGATGAAGAAGATAGGGAGACGATACAGAATCATTTGCAGATTATAGAAGACAATAATCATAATATAATAGAAACCGTAAACAAACGAATCAGAATAACAAATCATTTTAATGAAACACTAACTTAAAACACACTATTGAATCGGATAGAGATATTATTCTGGGAAAAATCAATTCAATAGACAAGAATAACTTGGATATTTTTTCACACATTATTTGATTTGGTGTTAAAGATTAAAACATTGGATGAACAGATTGAACATATACAGGATAATATTATTGCAGCTAACCATAACCTTATAACTAGTAACATACTGACACCAGAGGAAATTAATGATTTAAATATTGTTTTCAATAAATTACAACAAATACAGTTAACTGTTGCTAAATACCGGAACGAACAAATTATATTTTTTGTAAAGATACCACTAAATATTATTACAGTCCCAAAGTCATTGATTCTACCAATTAAAAACAAAGAAGGTTTTGAATTGGATATAGGAATACAGCAGATTGTTGTTATCAATGATACAGTTTATAATTACAGTAATGAACATAATATTTCAAATTTGAAAAAATCAAATTTATGTATTTTTAGCAATAAGAAAAAATGTTACAAAGTTATAAATAATAAGGAAGAAATTGTGGAAATTGAACAGGGAATAGTGCTTCTGAAAAATGTAAATGATGCAAAGGTAGAAAGTAACTGCGACAGCAGAAAGTTGGTTTTGAATGGAAATCAACTTCTTACATATAATGATTGCAAAATAAAAATTGATGGTAATATTTATGAAAATAAACAAAAAGAATACAAAACTAGTTTTGCATTATCGCCAAATTTAAATTTGAACAATACGGAAGCAACTATCTCCTTGGATCAAATAGCTATAAGTGAGGTGGAAAACATAAGGGCCATAGAGGAATTGAAGTATCATAAAACAATGCATTTCGGTTCAATAATTGGGAATTATCTTCTCACTATTTGTATTGCAGTTGTATGTTTGGCTTTTATAATCATAATTTATAAGAAATACAAAAAATCTCTTGGGAAAATCCAGGAGAATTTTCAATCTAAGGAGGGAGGAGTTAAGTCGACGGAATCCATCGATCTCCAAAACCCTCAACCTACAATAAGAATTAATTATCAACAATAGAATAAATGCCACATTAATAAACTTGTTAACTATAACAAAGTGTAATAAACTTTTGTATCGAAGTTTGTTTATTTATCAAGTATTTCGATTCATTCATTAAAAATAATAATAATGTCAAATTAACAAAATTTCGAAAACAAAGTGTTAATAAACTTTCGTTGAAACTTGATACCTTTGTTTTCGTCATTCACTTCCTACAAATACAATGTTGTCTTTTGCGACCAACCACTTAAACGTTCTGTAGAAAACAAGTGGACTAAGCATATTTTATGTATTGAATGTATTGAGTAATTATAAGTTTTTAGATTAAGAATATTTTTGTATTAAAAAGAAACAGAACAATAAAGAAAAACAATTCATATTGAAAACTCAAATAGATGTGTCATAGACTCATTTAACTCGCGTGTGGTTACCCTGCAAACAGTATTGATGGAAGGGATTGATTTAATATCATCGAAGGCGATTCGAGACAGCGCGTCCGCTCCTGAATTGTCTTTACCTTTTATGTATTCTATAACAAAATCATACTCTTCCAGTTCCAATCGAATTCTGGTCAATCTGCTAGAAGGGTTTTTTAAAGAATATAAACATGTCAATGGTTTATGATCGCTACGTACTATAAATTTTTTGCCATATATGTAGGGTCGAAAGTGATTAATTGCCCATTGTATTGCCATTAATTCTTGTTCTATTGGGGCTTTATTTGATTCTCCGTTTGCAAATGCACGTGACGCATATGCTACAGGTAACTGTATCCCATCTCATTCCTGTGATAATATTGCGCCGCAGGCTATTTTACTTGCATCTGTAGTTATGTAGAATGTGTTGTCAAAATCCGGATATTGATGAATTTGTGGAGATAGTAATGCTGTCTTGAGATGTTGAAATGCTTGCTCACAGTCAGCCGACCATATGAAGGGTTCTTTTTTTCGAGTTAGTCTAGTTAAATGTACAGAATAAAATGCAAAATTCGATATAAAACGTCTGTAATAATTACAGAAAGCTACGAAATGACTAACTTCATCGCCATTTGTGGGTCTGGGGTAGTTTCTAATTGCATCGTATTTGTTTTTGTCCGGCAAAATACCCTTATCAGTACATCTATGACCCAGATATGTCACTTCGGATCTGAAAAAAGTACATTTGTCTGGATGTAATTTTAAATTACAATCTCTGCATCTTTGGAACACAATTTCCAAGTTGTTTAGCATGTGTTTTATTGAACATCCTGTGACAATAACATCATCCATATATATAAAAGTTTTCGAAGGTGCTAAACCTGCAAACGCCAGATTCATCATTCTCTGAAAGGAATTTGGGGCTACTTTTAAACCATATGGTAAACGGGTGAACCTATATGAACCATTTTCCGTTGAAAATGAAGTAATGTTTCTTGATTTTTCATTCAATCCGATTTGATGAAATCCCGAGGTTAAATCTAAGCAACAGAAAAATTTTGCTCTTCCCAATTGGTCTAAAATGTCCTCAATTCTGGGTAGTGGAAATTTATCCGCTATTAACTTATTGGCTCTGAAAACTTCCGCGCGAGCTGGTAATGTTATTGTATCATCACCTATTCTTTCAAGTATTGGGATATCTATGGGATAATTTAAATTGTAAGGTCTTAATGAGAGTAAATTTGAGTTTGCGTCTTGTCCATATTGAATACTCGCATTATATGTTTTCAAGAAGTCTAAACCTAAGATACCTTGAAATGGAATTGGGAACGCATCCGAAATTACATGAAATTTTTTTGGGATGAGAAAATCCCTTACTTTTAATTCAATTTCAATTGCCCCGAGTGATACAATAATTCCTTTTCCTATTCCAGATATTTGTATAATGTTTTTTGTGTTGATTTTTAACGAGTTAGGGGCACCGATTTTAATTAGTGAAATGTCCGCTCCGGTGTCTACAAGGAATGTAGTTAAATCATTATGAGGTGATATCCGAATCTCAATAAAACTACTTAAATGGAGATTTATGTAAGTGGAATATTTTCCTCACTGATCTAATATGTGCCTTGTATCCATTTAATCCTGATGATACCCCCCGCGTCTGGGGGGGGGAATCCCGTTTTCCGAGACACCCTGTGTAAATTTTATACGTCCTCTGTTTTGTTGACGGTTTTGTTGATTTCCATTGTGGGGATTTTGACCTTGGCGTTGCCCATTGTAACGGTTATTATTATAATTTCCGTAATTATTGTTTCTACGCCTTTCTTGTCCGCGCCCACGGTTATTAATTCCATTGTTTCTGTGGTTCTGATTAACCGAACTACGACGCTTGAAATAAAATACCGAAGAATTTGAAATGGACGCTTCGGTGCTGGCTTCTATGAATTTAGATACGACTTCATTAAGAGTCATGAAGTTTCCTGTCTCGATGATGAGTTTTACTTCATCACTTGCAGCGTTTTTAGAAATGGCTTTGGCCGCATTTGCCTTATCAATTTCTCAGCAATGTCCTGTGGGTAGCCTTCTCTTAAATAGGCACCACCTAGTTTTTTGCGATTTGCTGGATCTCCTCTGCATAGGTGGTAGCAGATTTTGATTGTTGTCTAATGTTCATTAGTTTTGAACATAGTAATTCTGACGACTCTCCTTGTACCGATGATTGTAGTTTATTTTTAATTTCCTGTATGGTGTTTTCGTTTGTAATAATATTCCTTGCATGTCCCTTCAACTTGGTTTTTATTACGTCTATTGCTATTACCTCATGGGTTTCCTTTATCCTGTCTATTAATGTCAATGCGTCCAGGAAACTTTGTAGCTCGCCCACGCTACCATCAAAAACTGGGATAATTTTTGTGGCCTTATCCATGACATCATCCTCGGTTCGCGGCATGATTATCGTCTTTATCTCTACGTTTGTCTCCTTACTGTTTTCTTCTATATTCGTGGTTTCTTCTGTCTCACTTTCGTCTGTCTCTGTGATTTCCTTATCTATCTCGCAGCTTAACTTTAGTGGGACTTTAATGTTAACGTTATGTTTATGAAAGACTTTGATCAATTGGTCCCTAAATTTATGAAAAATCGCATTGGCCTCCTCCTTGTGAGGTGTTGAGTACCTGTCGTATTGTCCGTGTAATGTTGCCCTAATAGTGTTTAAAGTTTCTATTAAAATTTGGATATGTTTATTCAATATTTCCTGTTTTATCGCCCTATTCTGATATATGCACTTACACGATTGTCTAAATTTAATCTTTAATGGCTCCAAACTTTCCAAAATATTTTCCCATTTCATTATTTTTAATCAACTTTTCTTTACATGCCAAATTTTTTTTTTTTTTTTGTTTTATATATATATAAAATTTAAATCTTAACTCCGATTAGTTTCAGTTTAATTTTTTGACATTATAGAGAAAATGACATAAATGTATTAAATTCATAAGTTTTATTTTTTCATTTTAATTTTCTTTGTTATATTATATAAAAAAAAATTATTTTCCATTATTTATTATTTGCTTAACATATAGAACTTACTTTCTAGGCTTACGTGTGTCTCTTCTGATGTTTGTTGCTTGCGTATAGCATCTTTTCATTCTCCTTTGCAGCTTTCATTTTCATCTTCTTATGGTTCTTCAGATGTTTAGTTGTTGCGTCATGCTGTGTCTCCTTATATTTGTTGTTGGTGGTTGACGGTGTTTCTATTCTTATTTACCACTTTAAGTATCTTTATTATGTATATGATAGCCATTATTATTATTGTGATGATTGACAATGTTTCGATGTAATTCTTGTTTTCACTTTTAATTGTAGTAGTATTTTCATCAGTGTTAAATTGCAGATTATTACGTAGTATTTCTACTACTTCTTTATTATTATTGTCCTCAGTGTATTTACCCACTTCATAACCCGCAACAAGTAACGGTATTGTGGATAAGATTTTCTTCCACCACGTCATGTTTATGGTTGTATTCACTATATTGTAGAAGTTGGTTATTTGTTTTTGCAAGTTTGAATTAATGTTGTTACAATTTTATGTGATTTTGGTTTTTATTTTATTCCACAACACTACATATTTATTATAGTAAGGTTAATCAAACGTTAATTTGTTTTTAGTTAATACTTCTCAGAGTTTTAATTTTATAAATTGTAATTTCTTTTTTGCTTTTAAAACATTTTTTTTTTGTTTCAGTTTTTGTTTAATAGCTTCTAATACACATTTTTTTTTTTTAATTTTGTTGCCGGGCGTTTTTCTTTTTCATATTCCGTTTTTTATCACTTATCACGGTTGGTCTAACTCTGGTCACGGTCGCCATATTGGGTTTTTAAGAATCGTTGTCCATAAAAAGATGTACACGGTTTGAAGTATTGTTTTATATTAATTGTTTTATTATCAAAACCTTTTTTATATATATGAATAGTTATAATCAATTTATATGGTAACTAAAAGCTAAACTTATATGATAACTAAAAGCTAAGCGAATTAGGGGGTAAATGAAAATACTCAATGGCTAGACACTGGTATGTGTAAGGTGATCCAACGACGGTATTAAATGTTTCTATTTAAATGTATCGTTCGTTGGCACTAAATATTTGGAATTATTTGTCGGTCATTGCTATTAACTATTGAGTTTAATTATTACTAATTAAGTTGCTATTTTCACTACACTTTACTCTTTTAACAAATGACCAAAAGCGCTTGCTGCCCCGCAGAGCAGAAAGAACTTAAGCACGAAGAAGCTGATCATGAAGAAACTTTTCACGCCTTAGTACTTTAGCACATTCGATTCTCACCTGTTTGCGTAGCAGTTCAGTGACGGAATTTTTATTTTCACGCCAAAGTCTGAATGCTTCCCCTCTGGCTCTGACTGCATCTCTGCAAGTCTGGTTAAACCAAGATTTTCGATTAGGTTTAGCCGAAATGTACTTTGATGGAATGACTAATCTCATACCAAGCACAATTATTTTTTCCACCATTATCGCTGCAGTGTCAATATTATTGTCCAGGAAGCAAATTTTCCAATTGAAATGCTTGAATAAATCGTTGAGTTCGGCCCAACGAGCCTTTTCGTAAATAAAAACTGAGCGTTTCATAGCTGGTGTTGAAACACTATGAAGTACAGAGTACGAAAAAGATGCGGAAATGGTGCAGTGATCCGAATTACCGAGAGGTGCAAGAATTTTCACTTCATACTTGTCAGGGTGTGAAGTTAGAAAAAGGTCGAGAATATTTTGGCTTTGGCCTTCAATGCATGGTATGTGCGTTGCTTCATTCACTAGTTGCGCTAAGTGGTTATGCGCGCCGAAAAGCTCAACGTAGCGGCCTTCGGGAGGTGGTTGACTCGAATGGTGAAGCCAAGAAGAGTTATGAATATTGAATTCGCCGGCAACTACGATTTCGCTATTTGGACAACTTTCTAATATTTTAGTTATAGATTCAGAAAGGGCATCGAAGCCATGCTCCCTTTCTATGTTTGGGCTTCTGTATAGAAACCCGAAATGGCAAATGCGTGGCCTGATTTTGAACTTAGCACAAAGTGAGTTAAATTCTGCATCATTACAGTTCAGATGTTGCTGGAACTGGTACACAACATTGTCGCGAAATCCTGTGGATCAGCATCCTCACTTACGTGGGTCTCACATAAGGCGAAAACATCCGGCCGATGAAAGCGAGTGTGGGCATATACAGAGAAAATATTTGTCTGCAGTCCACGTATGTTACAGAAGTCTATTCTGCATTTGCCTGACATTACAAAATCAATAAAAATATAAGTTAATATTCCAAAAAAAAAAAACAATAGTACAAGTGACAAGTACTCGTTTTGCTGTTATTCGGATAGTTAGTAACCAGTGTTATACATTCATCACTAACATAACCAACTGATGAAACGGAGCTAACTCATAGTACACCATCATTTTCCATTCAGTTGTAACTAATTTCGTTGTTCCAATTCCTTCAAAATAGAGTCCTGGATCAGTGCGAAACTTACTGATCTGGATATTGCTACTTATGACTGCTGGGATGAGTAGAAGTGTTTTGAGCATGGTAACTAAAGTCGAGTTCTTAATTGGCTTCTGGTTCCTTGAAGAAACTTTATCTTGTTTGGTTTTTTTCGGTGAAACAGTCTCCGCTTCGTCTGTAGGCAATGATCGATTTTTTAATGTGTGCCTGGCTGGGTTTTTTCTTCATCTTTGTGAAATAATGGTGCTAGTCTGATGATGACTCGCCTTGATATTCCCGATGGTGTAGATACTCGGTAGACAATTTCTCCAGAATTCATGTTTAGGTGGAGATACATGTTCCCACCTTTTGGCAAGGGACTTGATTGGCTGTGCTGTACGGGTATCCACTTGAGCTGTGAGTGGTTCTCCAGTTAAGAAGTGTCCTGGGGTTAATGCGGATAAGTCATTTGGGGTGGTTGTCAGTGGTGTAAGCGGTCGTGAATTTAGAATTGCTTCAATTATTACTGTTTCAAGCTCTTCGTGCGTGAGCGAAGCTGTTGATACACTTCGTAATAACATTTGTTTGGCAGATTTAACTGCCGCTTCCCACAATCCTCCAAAATGAGGTGTTCTAGGGGTTATGAATTTGAATTCAATGTTCTCCTTGCTGCACGTTCGAATGATCGATGCTTGTAAGGTCTTAGCAAAGATAACCTTATCCAATTCTTCTAGTTGATTTCGTGCACCGACGAAATTTTCTACGTTGTCTGAATAAATTCTCTGGCAACGTCCTCGCTACGCTAAAAAACTTTTGATGTATAATGATTTATAACACATTTTTTTTATCTTCGGTTTAGAACAGCCGCTTGTGCGACTGTTCATTTACACGTTGATTTATTAATTGTTTTTATATTATTTAACTAAATTTATTCTAGCTTAATATTAGAATGCAATTATGTATGAGAAAAGCTTATGTTGCTAATTCCCATACAGATAAACTAAACTATATACATATGTGGAAATGCAAGCATGCATTTCTTAAGCTTTGAGTTTGGTGTGTGCGGATATTGTTACACATAAATGGTTCAAGGTTACCATTTAAGTTATAATACAGAAAATGAATGATCAATAATTAGTTGATCATTCTTTTATATTATTTTAAAATTATTATATATATATATATATATATATATATTAAATAAAAACTATTATATTATTTAGTATTCTACTTCAAATTTAATTTTTGTAATGTCCATGATCAATATATGGTACTCCACCTTCCCCATTTTTTGACAAAAATTAAATTTCAATTAATAGTAAGAGTAGTTATTATATTTTAGTAAAAGGTGTTTCCTTTTTTTTTCTTTCTATTATTCATTTTTCTTCTGTTATTTTTAAAAATTAAAAAAAAATTTTCTTTTTTTTTTTTTACAAAATAATAATATTAAAAAAATATAATAAAGAAAATTTAAAATAATTTTACTTAAGCTATTTGTTTGTTATGCATAACAAATATTAAAAATTTTTATAATAATTAATAATTTTTATCAGTTTCTAATTTTAAATAACTTCTCTATTTTATATAAAAAAAATTATCTTCTCTTTAATTTTTCTCTTTTCCTTTCTCTCCTAATATGAGAATAATTTTTCTCATTTTAATTTAGAATAATGCTTCTCATATGTTGCAAACAGGTTGATTATTTAATAATTTGGTAAAGATATTTATGGTAGTTAACTTCCCATTATGTCTGTTCTGGAATTCTCTACAAGGTCAGCAGCTCTGCGTTGTGCAACTTGAAGTCTGAATTTGACTTCTTTTTCATAGGAATCAGCATTATATAAAGGTTCCACTCTATTCTCCAGGGAAAAATCCAGTGTAGGTGGTATTTTACCGTTAACTAACACAAATGGACAGTATCCGTGAGCAGTTGATGGTGTCCTGTTATAACAATTCACGAAAAATTTCAACCACACATCCCAATCTTATCCATTAGATGGTACACATGATCTCAAATATTCGTTGAGTGTCCTGCGAGACCGCACAACGGTACCTAGTTTTTCAGGATTAAAAGGAGTAGAGTTCAATTTATCCATTCTCATCAGTGAATAAAGCTTCTGTACAAGTTTATTCGTATATTCGGTACCCATGTCCTTAACTATTTTAGCCATTGGATCATATATCATGATGAAATTTGCCATAATTGCCTTAGCGATACTTTTGGCATTATTGCTCTGAATGGGTACTGCAACAAGATATTTTGTTAAATTGCTCATGACAGTAAATGCATACTCGCTATATGAGTCAGACCTTGCTAAAGGCCCGATATTGTCAATTGTGGCAATATCGAATGCCTTTGCAGTTATTGATGTTTCAACAAAATGTTCCCTTAGTTTAGATGTAGATTTGTCTATTCGACATTTCTCACATTCTTTGACATATCTAGTTATGTTACTAGTCATGCCTTTCCAAACATATTTAAGGCCTATGTTCTTTTTCATTCGCGTTATTCACGAATGTTCATCAGTTGTGGGGTCATGATGATATTTTTTCACAATTTTATTTTCATCATTCCTTAATATGGGTATGAGCACTATGGTTAAATCTTGCAATATTTCATTACCCTTTTCCTTGGGGGATTTAATATCAGTTTCTAGGATGTTAGGCAGACTATCATCTAGTGATAGACGCATGGTTGATAGACCCATGTTACCAGTTATTTTTTCACGCCTTAGAAAGAGGTGACCTAAGTCTACTTTTCCATTAATAACGAAGTCATCTAACCTGTGTTCTGAAAGCTTTTTCCTTCCTTTACAGATAATTAATTTATCCTTAGTAAAATGCAATTGAGGCATTTTACGGTGCTCGTGGGCATTTTCTGCCTCATATACTTTCAAACTAACCAATTTATTGGGGTGTATATTTGCACTTCCCTTACTTCTGCTAGACTGAAGTCTAGCTGTTACCCTTAATATTTTATTAACTTCAATATTTTTTATATCATCAAATTCTAAACGCTACAGCGCATCTGTGGCGTAAATTTCCTTGTCCCTTTTTATTTTCCTTGCCCCAATACACTCGACTGTAAAGTCATATTCCTCCAAATCTAACCTCATACGTGTTAACTTAGATGAAGGATTTTTTAAAGAAAACAGGTAGGTTAGTGGTTTGTGGTCGCTGCTCATCACAAACTATTTGCCATAAATGTATCGTCTTAAATATTGTATTGCCCATTGGACTGCAGCAAGCTCATGCTCTATTGTAGATTTATTAATTTCACCCTTTGTGAAAGATCTTGATGCATAAGCAACAGGTAATTGAATACCCTGTTCTTTTTGGCTTAAAACAGCTCCGCAAGCATATTTGCTTGCATTTGTCGTTATATAGAATTCTTTGGAAAAGGCCGGATACTGTAGTATCCTCGGATTTAGCAGTTTTCTTTTAAGTAATTGAAAGGAATCTTCACATTCTTTAGTCCATTCGAATGATACATTCTTTTTAGACAATCTGGTAATGTGTCGAGATGACTCAGCAAAATTCGTGATGAATCTTCTATAGTAGTTGCAGAATGCAACGAAGCGTTTAGCTTCAGCATCACTTTTTGGTGTAGGATAGTTCTCAATTATTGAAAATTTGCTGTCATCTGGTAAGATACCTTTATCAGTGCATATGTGACCTAGGAATGTCACTTCACGACAGAAAAATGAACATTTATCCGGATGTAATTGAAGATTGTACTTTCTGCAGATGCCAAATACATCTTTTAGATTCTGTAACATATGTTCCGAAGAACAACCTATAACGACCAAGTCATCCATATATACAAAGGCCTGGGTTGGTGATAACCAGTGACATAAATCGCTGGAATGCCTTAATACCATAAGGCAGTCTTTTAAATTGAAAGGAACCGTTTTCCGTTGAAAATGACGTAACGTCCCTGGATTCTTCTTCCAATTCTATTTGGAATGATTCCATTTTAAATCAACGGAAAAAACGCCTTTTTCGACCTAACCCTCTTTGAATTGTACAAAAGTTTGCATGAAAAAAATTTTGGGTTTCTAGCTTTTGTGGTTCCCGAAATATGGCGCCTCGAAAAGTAGAAAATTCATTAAAAACACACATAAGTGGTCTGCCATTATTGCTTATATCTTCAAAAGTTTTAAACATAGAAGGTCGAAATTGATGTCAGTTAATAGGTATTGAAAATAGCTTTAAAACTAAGTTCAGCAATTTTTTTTGCTATAGGTCAAAGGTCACTATCACGCGATTTAAAGTTTGGGAAGCTATATCTCAAAAAATTAAATTTTTAAACTTCTAAAAAAAATACATGTTGATCCTGATAGTCTCCTCTGCATTTTGTGCCAAAAAATTTGAGTGAGCTCGTGTTAGTTCCTGAGATATTGATAAAAATGTGAAATTATTTAAAAAAATTTTATACAATTTTTTTTTTGGTAAAGCAGGCTGATGATTTTCTGGATTCGCTTTGCGAAAAATTATTGACACTTTTGCCTCACTCGTTTATCGCAAAGGAACAAGCAGTATTTTTGAATGCAAAACATTGGAGAACATGAGTATATGTGCTTTTTCTGTAGTATCCTCGGATTCAGGACTCTTCACAAGGTTTTCATTGGAACAACAGCTAAGCTATTTTATATCCAATTTCTATATATCAGAAGTACTATGGCCAGTTAGAACATACCAATTACATAGTTATATCTAATAGTCTTATCCACAACACTGTTGCAGTCCACTTGTTCCATCGCCATATGATAACGTTTCTACAAAAAAAATTTAGTTCAACACCACGAGAAATTTTTATTTTTCAGATGGCTCAGTTCAATTTCAGAATAAACAAATTTTCTAATTTATGTCACCATGAAGATGATTTTGCCTTTCCCGCCGAATGGCATTTTTTGGCCACAAGCCATGGAAAAGGTCCTAGCGATGGTCTTGGTGGAACCGTAAAGAGAGAAGCTCGCCGAGCCAGTTTGCAGCGCCCAATACAGGACCAAATTACTACCCCTCTTCAATTGTATAACTGGTGCCGTGAACAACTTTTAAATCGTAATTTTGTATTTTTAACAGATGAAGATTATAAAGCAGAAGAAGAGTTTCTTAAAAACAGATTTATTGGCTTGAGAACTATACCAGGAACACAAAAATTCCATTCTTTTGTTCCTGAAGGAAAATCAAAACTTAAAGTAAAACGGTACTCCGAAGACCGAGGACTTTTGATTGAAAATATTTACAATAAATTAATCGCATATGTTTGTAATATATATATGTAAAATAAATATATCTTACTTTTAACTCCTTTTGTCTAAAATAATATATGAAAATTATATCACCCAAATAAGTAAAAAATAAAAACAATATAAAATTTTTTCAAACAATTTCACATTTTTATCAATATCTCAGGAACTAATAGGAGCTGACTCAAAATAGCATAAATTACAGAGAATAATAACAGGATTAATATATATTTTTTCCAGAATTTTAAAAATTTAATTTATTGCGATATAGCTTCCCAAACTTTAAAACATGTGACAGTGACCTTTGACCTTTCAGAAAATTTTTTTTTACTAAATTCAGTTTAAAAGCTATTCTCAATACCTTTAAAATAAGACCAATTTTGACCCTGTATGTTAAAAATTTTTTAATATATAAATTATAATGGCAGACCACTTATATGCGTTTTTAATGATTTTTTCATTTTTTGACGCGCCATATCTCAGGAACAACAGAAGCTGGAAGTCCTAAAATTTACGCTTATCTTAGTTTAGTAAGGTGCAAAAGACAACTAAGTTTCATAATATTCAAAGGTGGTCGGGAAAATCCGTTCGTTGGTTATTAAAACCTGTAACTAAATCTAGGCATGAATTTGGCAGCTGCGGGAATTTGGCAGCTATTAATTTTTTATTTATTCCCATATAGTCGTCTACTAATCTCTATCTTTTTTGATTTGTACCCGGTAAGGGCTTCTTTGGTACTAACAAAATTGGACTATTTTATTCCGAAATTGATGGTTCTGCTTGTTTTTTCATCTCTCCTTCATGAGAGTCGGGGGTTTTGTAGTTCTTTATATATACAGGTTGCTTATCTCTGAGTCTGGGTTTTTGTTTATAGAAATTATTAGTAGTTATTTTCTCAGATTCTAGTGCGAATATGTCAATAAATTCCGAGCATCAATTTTTCAACTCAGCATGAGCGAAATCGGGAAAATTTTTTGATAATTTTTCCAATTTTTCCTTATTTTTATTGGAAATACAGCTAGGTCCGACGATTTTGTAGTCGTTCAGACTTTCTGTTCTTATTTGAACATTATAAATGATAAAGTCATTGTAAGTTGTATTGATCATTTTCACCAGTGGTTTCGACTTAGATGTTATGGTATTGGCGATGTATACACCATGTTGGAGTGTCTGTTGTGGTACTAAGACATCATCGTAATTTGATTCAAAATTTATTGGTCTTATAACCTCAGACCGAGCTGGTAGTGATATAAAATTAATATTCGGGGCGTGCATCAATGGTATAGCTATATCATATGGAACATCATTGGTTCTTAAGATCATGTAATCTTTGTCACCTTGATAGTCTAATATACATCTATACTTTTTAATGAAATCCATTCCAATAATTCCATCTACCTGAATCGGAAAGTTATCATCCACGACATGAAAGGCATGTGCTATGAGGAGTTCTTCAATTTTCAGATCTGTTTGAACTTTACCAAGTGTAGTTATCAGACCTTGTCCAATACCGTTTATATTCGTCTTTTTGCCGTTATTTATTTGCTCGTTAAGAACTTGGCTGTATTTTACAACTGAAATGTCGGCGCCTGTATCTATTAGGAAAGTGGATTTGTTATTATTCAGAGAAGTACTAATCTTTAAATAGCTGTAGAGACTTGGATTTGTATTATATATCTTTCTATGTACTGAGTATTTTGGGGGCTTTTCACGTTTCCCGAACGTACATTGTAATTTCTTATGTTATTCCTATTGCATAATTGCGTGTATTTTTCCTATTTTTTCCTATTCGTCCTCGGCGCTGGAAATATCCACAGCTATTATAGCCGAGGGCTTTGATTGAATTTTGTCGATCGTAAATGTTGGCACAACTATCAAGAAATTTTGCAATTACCTCGTATATATCTACGGAGGCTCCTGCCTCCATTATTTAAATTCTTTCATTAGAGGTATTTTTATTTATTGCGCTTACTGCGGAACGCGTGGCATATGTGCTTGCTATCAGGGGTGGTACACCGTCAGATATATAAGCAATCTCTAATTTTCTTGTGCGGTTTTCCACCTCCTTAGCAATATCGTTGGGACTTTTATTCAACAACTTCGCGGTCACTAATTCGACCGTCTCGCTCTTCACTTTGGCTCTAAGTGTACTAACTATTTCCTGGAGTGTATTTTCCGCTGTAATTAAATATCTGGCTGTACCTTTAAGTCGCGCTTTGACCAGGTTAACAGCAATCGCATCCGTAGTGGAATCCACGAGGTTCAACTCGTCCAGAAAATTCTGAAAGTTTTCTGAATTACCGTCATAGTCTGGAATTAACTTTAAGGCAATCCCCAAAAATTCAACGACTGTTTGCGGCATGTTGGCTTCGTCCACAATATGTGTTATATTTTATAAAAAAAAATTTTGCACAACTTGGCCCAACAGAATTGGCCACTTCCATCAGTTAATAATAACTATCAAAAATGTGCGAATTTGTCCCAAAATAATAGCAATTGAAATTTTATTTTTTTTATTCACGAAATTTCTCAGGCTTTTATTCTTTAATAGTTGTGAAACTGAAACTTTTTTCCCTTTTAAATATTTAAAAAAAAATCTTGTTATTCTAAATGGTTTTTCAATATCCTTCATGGAGATATATATTTTCCTTTTAAATTCACTCAATTCTTTTTCTTTTATTTTCATAACATAACTATTTGTAAAAAAATTAGTAATATAAACACTTTAGTATAAAAAAGATGTAAAACAAATTTCGAAATTCACATTAAAAACAAACAAAAATATGGTCGAAAATCCTGATCAAAGAAAAGAAAAAAAATTTAATTTTTCAGAAAAAAAATTGAGACCTATATTGTAAATTTGTATTTTTAGTAATTGTAAATATGGATATATGTTCTAATTTTAAAGCCATAGGAATATATCCTTTTTTGTCAATTTATTAAAAAGATTTAAAAAAAAAAAATTTTTAATGTACATTATAAAATTCGTTATTAATAAAAATGTTCAACATTTCAATATTCCAGAAAAAATTCAATAGTTGATTTTAAATTTTGGTGTAAATATATTAAATTCTTTTTTTTAACTATAAAAATTTCAAAAATTTTCTCTTCAGTACATGTAATTAGACGAATTTTCTTTTTATTTAAAGATTTATAAAAATGTTCTTCTTTCTTTTAAATTGCCTTCTCTTGAAAATATTCTCAATGATATTAAAATATATTTGAATATAAAAGTTTGTAATTTATGTTAAAAAAAATACATAAAACTAATTATAACTTATCTGGTTCATTCGTTGGCACAATTATGCTGGTAACTTGATGTGTCCCAGTCTGTACTGGCCGTTGTCATTGTTGCGGGTACGGGTTACTGTCGAGGTGCCTTGGCCGCACCGATCAATGCATCGATCATTGATATCTTCCTTCAAATTATAGTTTTGTTTTTTTTTCTTTTGTCTAATTGATAGATTTTTATCAAAACATTCCTGGCTTTTTCCTTTTGCTTTTCAAATATATATTTTTAATTTTTAAATTCGGCATTTGATTACTCATAGTAAATTTTATAATTTTTGTTCTGCACTCTCCTCGCATTTCTCTGTGTGTTCAAGTATTTAATTATGCTGTATCAAAACATACTAGAATTTTTCTTTTTGCTTTTCAAATGTATATTTTTATTTATAATATCGGCATAGAATATTCTAATTTCTTGTTCTGCACTCTCTTTCTGTTTTTCTGTGTTTTTTATAATGTTTGTAATATGTTTCACTACTGTTTCACTAAGGTTTTTTATTTTGTGTTTTAAAAAAAGGTAGTTTTTTTGACACTTTTTTGTTTGTGTGTTTGTTTAAGTATTTAATAATATAATATTCTTGACACCTTTTGTTTTATATTTTTAGTTTGTTTTTCTTTAACTATCCTGGTCCTGGGACGATCTGATCCCAGGACCTGGCAGGATCGACATATAATGATTTATAACACATTTTTTTATCTTCGGTTTACAACAGCTGTTTGTGCGATTGTTCATTTACACGTTTATTTATTAATTGTTTTTAAATTATTTAACTACATTTATTCTTGCTTAATATTAGAATGCAACTATGTATTTGAATAGCTTAGGTTGCTAATTTCCATACAGATAAACTAAACTATATACATATGTGGAAATGCAAGCACGCATTTCTCACGCTTTGAGTTTGGTGTGTGCGGATATTGTTACATATAAATGGTTCAAAGTTACCATTTAAGTTATAATACAGAAAGTATGATAACTTCGACTTATCAAACACACTACAGATGGCTCCAATAAATGCATCGGTGGTGAGGTTACTCACTACTTCTAGACGTACGGTCTTTGTAGACAAGCAGATGAAAAGTGCTACGTAGACCTTATGTGGTGTTTTACCTCTTAATTTATAATGGACCTAGAAGGGACCACAGTAATTGACTCCCGAATTAGTAAATGGCCGAGCTGGGGTAACTCCATGACTTGGGTCAGTAATTTTGGTTTTGCCCTTGTGCATCGGACCAAATTCTGCACGGTATTTCTGGCCATTGATTTGCCCTTGATGATCATATATTCCTGTCTGGAAATTGCTAATAATGTTTGTGGACCACAGTGATGATTGCCCTTATGAATCATTTTCAATACTAGTTTTGAAATTGGATTGTTGTATGGTAACAGTATTGGATGTTTTGCGTTGAAGGATAGGTGTGAGGCCTCTAGTCTTCCCCCGACTCGAAGAACATCGTTTTCATCAAGGAATGGAGATAGGCTGCTGATGGAACTGGAACTACTAACTTGCTTGTTTGTTTTTAGTTTGATAATGTCATCCTCAAAATTAGCTACTTGTATGGTTCTAGTGATAAGGTGTAGTGATGACGTTAATTCGGTTGGGGTAACTGTCTTGGTTGTTGCTCGATCGGCCTTTGTTAGCTTGGCGTGCTAAATAAAACGCAACATGTATGCTACTACTCTTTGAAGGACCTTAAAGGAATCCCGATGATTGATTTTGTAAATGATCTCTTCTAATCCTGCGTAAGCAATTGAAGTGGTAGTAACAGTTTTTTGCTTAAACTCCAACTCAATTGCAGGTTGTAGGGTTTTCGAGAATGCCTTGGGCCACTGACCTTCTTTACCATATAAGAAAATTGGTCCGTAGAACCACAAGGTGCATGCTGGTAACTTCTCGGGACTTAAACCACTAGAGATTAAGTCAGCGCGATTTTGCTTGGAACTAACGTGGTGCCATTGATTGCTGATTGTTAACCTGTGTATTTTGCTTATTCGATTTGCTACAAAGGTGAGGAGTTAGGATGATGTTGAGTTGATCCAATGTAGTACTATTTCAGAATCGAACCACAGGTATGTTTGGTTGTTCTCAAATTTCAGTTCTTTCCGAACTCTTGCGGTTCGGCTCCAAGAACAGCAGCGAATTGCTCTAGCCAGGGTAAGGTTAACTTCTTTAGCGGAGCAACACGTGATTTGGAGTATAACAGTCGGACAATGATTCTGCTATTCCTAATGGATCAAATATTCTTGCAACGTCCGATGTAACAGAACGTTTTGTTATTGTATTCTTGCCTTGGACGTCTGCCTTCAGGTAAAATCTGATTTGGGAGTCCATGTCAATCCTAAAACTTGGTTGATTGATTGTTAAAGTCTAGGTTTACTTGCAGGTCTTCAGGTGGAATGCCTTTTAATAGTTTAGAATGGTTTGCGCACCATTTTCTTCGTATAAATCCATCTTCTTGGAATATTCTAGTTAGTTGTTGCTGCATCTCGATGGCTGTTCTTAAACAGTTATAGCCGCTAATGCCATAGTCCACATAGAAATCATATCGTAAAGTATGAGCGCCTTTTCATGTTCCGTTCTGCTAATTGTTGTAAACATTTTGTTGCGAGATAGGTGCTGCAGACGTTCCGCATGTTACGGCATTTCGCTTGTATATTTGAATTGCCTCTATTGAATTCTTCCACCAGAACATTAGCTGCATGTGACGGTCAGCTGGATCGATTAGAATCTGACGGTACATTTTTTCTATGTCTGTGCAAAAGACAAACCTTGGTAGTTGTAACGGACAATCCTGGTGATTTTAGTTTCTGAGTTTTTTTTGTTGTTTGCGAAAATGTCCTACTGTTTGCCAAATATAATATACATACAATTTGGTTGATTATGATAAAGAAAAATTAAAATACTATAACGTTAATTGTTTAACAATTTCCAAATTCGTGTTATTATTTTTATGCTATCGAAAATCTCGTTTATAAATTATTAAATAATATTAGAAAGAAAACTTCTACAAAATCTGTTACGACAACTATACCCAGTATTGACATAAACATTTTATGTTTTAACATCACGATAATTAAGTGCTGCCAAATTCCACAGAATAACAACAAACCCTCGTTGATCTGTTTAATGATCTGCAATTACATGGTTTTTACTCCGAACGGCCTAAGGTACAAAGTCCAAATGACATGAGGTTCTCAGAAAGTTAAAGTAATTAGGTAAAAAGGAAACGAGCGTTCTTTCCTGTTTAGAGTGTGGTACTACATAGCAAACTTAAAATTCATATTACTGAAACTTAAATGTAAAATTAATTTAAATTACAATAAATTATAACTTTACCAGAAATGATTCTTACGTTCGCGGATTTTAAAGATAATTGGATGGTATGTTATTCACTTAAACCTAAAAGTTGGAATTAAATAAAACCTAACCTCTCCGTTTGATATCACAATTTTCCTTATTGCTAATCAACTGGATAATTAGGCGTTATAAGGATTGCCCCCAGAAGAAACCTAAATCGGTAAATCGATGCTTAAGAAAATTCTTAAAAAAGCCCTGAGTCTTATTCCGAACCCAAAATTCATTCCAGGCCGCCTCCACTTTGTAAGGTTAATTTCGTCGACAATTACTGTGTGTAAATTCATCTTCCTATGACTCTTGGTTTACGAAAAGAGATTCATAGGGAACAGGAAAGAGTCAACTCCTTGAGACAAAGGCTTACCAAAAACGGATCAAAAATACAATCGTTCAGTTTTTTTTTTCCACGGTTTGCTGTCAATCACATTCTGGTGCTGAATTAGAATTGTAAAGCATCTCAACAGTCTTTAAGTAGATCGCGTCTCTCATAAAAACAAAGAGAAAACTAATAAACTTTAATTACCTGCTGTAAAAAAAAAAAAAAAAACTAAAGTTATTTTCTAAAATGATAAAATTTTTATTTAAGTTAAAAGCTAAGTTAATTGCAAAAGAATAATTATAATGATTGTACGCGTTCTATTATTTGCACAGTGTCGCGGAATGTAAGAAAAAAAAATATATACGTCTATAGAAATCGTGCACCAGAACATTGAAAAAGTAATTTTGACAAAGTTGTTTGTTTTGTATAAAAACTAAAAAAAGTTTTTGGAAGAAATCTTGAATTCAATAATTAAGCTCAGTGCCATAGATAAAAATAATTACAGTAATGGCAATTCAATTGTTGTATTAACTTTTACAAAGATTTTCACAAAAACCAGACCACTGTGCTATAAGTAAAAGCCCAAGAAAAAAAAGAAAGAAGAAAAAAAACGGCATCTATTTTGTATAAAATGAAATAAAAGCGAAATTAAGAACATCATGTTAAATCTTAAGTAATACAAAATCAACAACAACACGCACTTCGCCTAGGAGATAATAGCAACTCTCTCTCCTCACCTGGCAGCTCTATGGAAGGCCTTCTATCGCTCTGCAAGTAAGTGATCGATATTGTTTTGTATTTAGCGTTAAAAAAAAAAAAAAAAAGAGAACATATCCAAATTTATTATATGTAGACGAAACTGAACAACTCTTTGATTATTTTTGCTTTTCCCTTTAATTCGTTTGTTTTTGCGGTTTTAATGTGTACATGAAACTTTATTATAAATGACATGAAATTTAATTTTGGGATATTTTCTTTTTTATTTATTTGCAATTTTCCATGATGACTATTTAGAACTGTTTATTTATAAATTTTGGCTTTAGTCCTGCATTATTAAATTGAATGCCGGGAATATATGGATACCTTTTTTAAAATTTAGGAAAAATGTTCTTTTGTTTCGTCAACAAATACTAATTTATTAAATTACTATATTTTATCTACATAGGAATATTTTTATTCAAAAAACAAAAGTTAAATAATCTAATCCCAAAAAGAAAAAAAAAACAGTTCTGAATACCAGCTATTTTTATTTGTAACGGGTGATTTTTTTGAGGTTAGGATTTTCATGCATTAGTATTTGACAGATCACGTGGGATTTCAGACATGGTGTCAAAGAGAAAGATGCTCAGTATGCTTTGACATTTCATTATGAATAGACTTACTAACGAGCAACGCTTGCAAATCATTGAATTTTATTACCAAAATCAGTGTTCGGTTCGAAATGTGTTTCGCGCTTTACGTCCGATTTATGGTCTACATAATCGACCAAGTGAGCAAACAATTAATGCGATTGTGACCAAGTTTCGCACTCAGTTTACTTTATTGGACATTAAACCAACCACACGAATGCGTACGGTGCGTACAGAAGAGAATATTGCGTCTGTTTCTGAGAGTGTTACTGAAGACCGTGAAATGTCGATTCGTCGCCGTTCGCAGCAATTGGGTTTGTGTTATTCGACCACATGGAAGATTTTACGCAAAGATCTTGGTGTAAAACCGTATAAAATACAGCTCGTGCAAGAACTGAAGCCGAACGATCTGCCACAACGTCTAATTTTCAGTGAATGGGCCCTAGAAAAGTTGGCAGAAAATCCGCTTTTTTATCGACAAATTTTGTTCAGCGATGAGGCTCATTTCTGGTTGAATGGCTTCGTAAATAAGCAAAATTGCCGTATTTGGAGTGAAGAGCAACCAGAAGCCGTTCAAGAACTGCCCATGCATCCCGAAAAATGCACTGTTTGGTGTGGTTTGTACGCTGGTGGAATCATTGGACCGTATTTTTTCAAAGATGCTGTTGGACGCAACGTTACGGTGAATGGCGATCGCTATCGTTCGATGCTAACAAACTTTTTGTTGCCAAAAATGGAAGAACTGAACTTGGTTGACATGTGGTTTCAACAAGATGGCGCTACATGCCACACAGCTCGCGATTCTATGGCCATTTTGAGGGAAAACTTCGGAGAACAATTCATCTCAAGAAATGGACCGGTAAGTTGGCCACCAAGATCATGCGATTTGACGCCTTTAGACTATTTTTTGTGGGGCTACGTCAAGTCTAAAGTCTACAGAAATAAGCCAGCAACTATTCCAGCTTTGGAAGACAACATTTCCGAAGAAATTCGGGCTATTCCGGCCGAAATGCTCGAAAAAGTTGCCCAAAATTGGACTTTCCGAATGGACCACCTAAGACGCAGCCGCGGTCAACATTTAAATGAAATTATCTTCAAAAAGTAAATGTCATGGACCAATTTAACGTTTCAAATAAAGAACCGATGAGATTTTGCAAATTTTATGCGTTTTTTTTTAAAAAAAAGTTATCAAGCTCTTAAAAAATCACCCGTTATAAAACAACATGCATTAAAATTTTTTTTTAATTTCTCGATTGGAGAATGAATTCTTTGAATTCTCCTTCAGATACCAAAAGTATGAACAAAGCAAAATATCCAATAAAAGCTTTACAATTGAAACAAATTTATGAACCAAGGGCAAACCAATGTTAAAAAAAAATTTTTTTTTTACAAATAAACAACATTGACAATAATTATGTGCACCCTACAACCCAGTTTAGTGACTATTAATTCGTAATAGTTTTTTTTTTTTTTAGTTTTCAGTATTACAAGTAAGGAACAAAAATAAACCGTATTTAATCCTGTGCAAATTTTAAAAGCGCGTACAATATACACATGAAATAAATTCGTAAATCTATTAATATTCAAGCTTATTTTAATTTTTGGAATATCATAAACATATACATTTTATATCCCAAAAATATTATAACGAGTAAGCTAAATAAAATCTTAACTTTATTATGATTCTGTATTGAATTATTATGAAAAAAAATCTTTTAAGATGTCCGAGTAAATAACCATAGACTTTTCCTAAAGGGTTGATAAAATGTAATTTTGGGTTCTTCTTAAAATTATTTCGTGCTTTGAAGAACATTGGTTGGGAGGGTTTTGAGCACGGGTCCTGAACAACATGACCCCTTTTTATTGTTAATTCTCTGTTACCCATCATTTAAGTTTCAAATTCGTTGCTTTCTATATTTTCATTGTTAGATTTGGTCCTTGTATTCATTTTTTTTAACTCACTCTAATTCAGGGACTCTTTAATAAAATGGAAATGGTGATTTGTTTGACAGGGGTCAAGAACCTCCCCACATCACTGAAGATAGCGGCTGAGACGGGTCCCGCCGACCCTTAGTCACTCAATTATTACATGAGATAGGAGACTGAATTATTTATTTGGCCACTATATTATTGTAGTGTCTTATATCTGACCATCGATTTGGCTCTATTGGTGGCATCTGCGCTGTGCTAATAATTTAATTCACTTCTTCTCATAATTAAAATTTTGTACTTCATAGTTTATGAAATACTATTTCTGCCATCATCTGATTTCCATTACATAGTCGACACCTTAGTAACATGCCAAACAGGTCACCTTGAGTGGTGGGCCCGATGTACATAGTGTCGTTAAGTGATAATCCTGAAGCCGATTTAGCTGAAGCGTCAAAAACGACTCGAAGCTTGGTCATCTTTCTGGCTTCAATACGCAGTGATGTGGGTCATTAGTGCGGGTTATGTGACCCAATGATTTGTATTGGTTCATAAAGTCGATGTATTGGGACCTTAACAACGGATGCTTTGCTAGTCTTCGTTATAAAGCCTGGAATCTTGATAGGGCTACATTTTGGTTTCACCTAGGGAACTCGGATTCTCCGAAAATGGCAAAAGGACTATGAATCTACCATCTTTTGTCTGGTGGTATTTTGAACAAAATGTGTCTCACACCTTTGTTCATCGATTGTGAGGATTTTATCCTTATCAAAGTCATCTACTTCCCAAAATCGTTTTATGAGTTCGGTCGTAGTTGCTTCATCTTCATCGTAAATTGCGCAAATTGCTGAATTTTCGCTTCCTTCGTTATTTTTCCGCTCACTATCCAACCCAACTTTGTATTCTGGAGCGTTGGTACATCATCTGATAATTTAATTTGACCGGCCGTCATTAAATCGTGGTAGTATTCTGCTCCCAGCAGAATGTCAATTTTACTGGTATCGTTAAAAATTGGATCAGCTGGTTAAACATTTTCTGCATTGGCCATGATGAAATGTTGAAGTTATGAGCTGGTTGGAACCACGAACGCCTCTAATCTGGTTTTGTTATCGCTTGTTCTGGATTGCAGACTAATGTCGACACGTTTGTTTGTGTGCTTCGATTTTCTGCCAATTCCTTCGATTTGCAAGGATGTTTCTGATGGTTTAATGTTGAGTTTGCTTACCAGTCTTTCCGTCACGCTGTTGATTTGCGATCCAAAATGGCCTTGAACTCGCCGAATTGCCCATTATTGGCTTGGATTCTGACTCTTGCTGTTGCCAACAGTACATAACCCTGCCGGGTGCCATGATGTTGCACTGAAGCGACCGTAGTTGGAGCTGGTATTGTTTTCATGACTCGCTGAGAAATATTATTTTCATCGTTATGTACCAATATGTTGTGCGTGTGCTGACATTTGATGCAATGTTGCGAAGAGCACTTATTTGCGGACTGCCCTAGTTTTAGGCAATTAATGCATAAATTGTTTGATCTTAGGCGTTGCAACCTTTTATGGATCGGTTAATTTAAAAACGCTTGACGTCTGTATGGCGGCTGATATTTATTTTGGCAAGCACTGTATTTCGTTTCATTGTCGGATGCCCTTGTTGATGTTGTGGAACATGTCTTATGTGGTGGTTTTGTTGAAGATTGCTTGCTCTTCTGGGATATTGCCTCCAATGTTTGGAATCTGTTTTCCAAAAACTTGAGGAATTCTTCTACTGATGGAATTGCCTTTGAACATGATAAGGACTGCTCATACAGCGTATGAGTACCCTTGTCCAATTTGCTGATAATTATATGAATAATAATTGGGTCCCAAGTTTGTGTGGTTACACCCACATTGTTAAGTGCTGCTGTTATTTCCCTTGTTGTATCATGGAGTGATTTGATAGCTGATGCAGACGGGCTATCAGAGGGTAAATTTCTGAATTAACACTATCTGAAGAATCCAATTTCATCTTATTAAATGATTGTTGCAAAATAATCGGAACTTTTATTATATATATAATAAACGTGAACCCAAATTTAATGCAACTTTCATCACAACTTCTCTTTTTATATGCCATTTTGATACCCTATACCACTATGTGGTTTGG
Source organism: Cordilura impudica (assembly GCA_963682025.1). Lineage (NCBI taxonomy): Eukaryota > Metazoa > Arthropoda > Insecta > Diptera > Scathophagidae > Cordilura > Cordilura impudica. Next base: position 73,671 of record CAVMKG010000105.1, on the reverse strand, counting down.
GTATAATGACTTTGTGCTGCTGTTTGTAACTACCAAAAATATCTGACCTAGACTTTTATTTATTCATTTACTTATTCGTATATTGGTCTATGGAATTAATCTTTACAGACTATTTACAAAGAAAAACATTTTAAAATTAATTTTAGTACATAGATATTCATGAATTTAGAAAGCATATTATTTTACTTTTAATTAGATTAGTATTTAATGAGAAATCAATAAATCTATAAAGTTCATTAAATTGAATACACATTCCCTTAATTAGCTCTATAGAACTGTACAGATAAAGGCGAGAAGTAACGTGTTGGTCGTTGAGGAATGTTGAATGATATATTGTTAATCAAAAAACCGGAACAAACATCACCATTAATTATAAAGTTGGTAGCTTAATAAGGGCAAGTCTGCTGGTATAGGATGGAAGATTACTTGGATTGAAGTTTAAACTCCGAAGACAAAACAAAAGCAATTGTTTCTGCACAGATTCCAGACTGTCGGCATGAATTTGGTAGATTGGGTCCCAAATTATAGAAGCATATTCCAGGATAGGTCTCACAAGTGACGTATATAAAGTTTTTGTGACATAGGGATCATTAAACTCTTTAGCCCAACGTTTTATGAAACCAAGTACACCTCTGGCTTTGTTGACAGTTATTGTTATATGATGAACAAAGGTCAGTTTATGATCCACTAAAACACCAAGATCTATAAAGTTATCTACTTTATCGAGACAATAATCACCCAGCACATAGTTGACAGATATCGGCCTCATTCTGATGAAACGCATATGTTTACACTTTTTAAGGTTTAGCTCCATTAAATTTAAATTACACCAAGAATAAAATGAATTCAAATCATTTTGGAGAAAAACATGATCAGAGTGTTGATTATAACAGAAGAAAATTTTGACATCATCCGCATACATCAAGATGTTTCCAAAACGAATAACATTCGGAAGATCGTTTATAAACAAAGAAAAAAGAAGCGGTCCAAGATGGCTGCCTTGTGGTACTCCCGACATTACATCTATCGGCTTTGAAGTAACATTTTTAAAACATGCTTTTTGTGTTCTATTGGTTAAATAAGAATATATCCACTTTGCGCAAAGATTTGAAAATCCCATCATATGTAATTTCTTAAGAAGCTTATGATTGACTTTATCAAACGCCTTGCTGAAGTCAGTATAAATTGCATCTGTTTGTTTGCGTTCAAGAAAACCACGGTTGACAATTGTAGTAAATTGTAATAGATTTGTAGAAGTTGAGCATCTTTTTTGGAAACCATGTTGGAAGGGAGAAATTAACGTATTTACTTGATGGCATAGATAATCCGTTTTTCAAAAATTTTAGGTATAATACTTAATTTAGCAATTCCACGATAATTAAATTATCGTATAGATCTCAGTAAAATTGGGTGTGTATGTGTTTATTTTATCCATTAATTAGTAGTCCAAAAAAAATCCCTTTAGGACAATTCTTAGTCATAGGCCACATATAGAGCTGCTTCCCGATCTTCACTTAAATCTATCAAAAAACAAAAATTTTTCTTAAATTTGGTTTGTATATATTTTTTCAAAATATAAGTTGTGATGTTACACACACATATTCATTTATTTACTTTATTTGTGGTGATGTAACACATATTCATTTGTTTATTTTATTTGTAGTAATGTTACACACATATTTTTATTTGTATATTTTATTTTGTATATTTTATTTACATTATGCATTTCTTTTCTTGCATTCCAAAGAGTACACGAACCTTTAGTAAAGAGTCATATTTCTAAATAATAAATTATTGTGCTGTAATTGTAGAGTAATTGAATTCCACTTGAAACCAAAGTGACAAATATGTAAGAATTCAAACTGTGAAATTAACACATGACTCATACTCAAATAAGAATGTCACTCAATTTCGCTCATTGAGGGGAAAATTTGAAATTGATTTTTGAATGCAAGCGGATTGGCTAGTTATGCCCAATATTCAAAAATCAATATGAAAGAGAAACAAATTGTAATATGCATATTAGGAATGTCATAAATAGAAAAGAGATGACTAATTTAAAAATTTATTTTAGTAAGAATTGTTACTAGCATATAAAAGACTGAAATCTGTTGAATAAAAATCAATCAATTCACAACCTTCTAAGTGTATGGTTTTACTGGCAAACTCTGCCAAAGTGCAATCTACTGGCAGTAATCTGCTAAAGTGCAACTCTATCCCTTTTTCCAAAAAGTGCATCTAGTGTGCACACGAGCACTGCTTTGAGGAAAGCACTTGAGAAAGTTCCTCATAAGACTGGCTCGGTTCTTACCAGTCTTATCTAACTGCACTTTAAATATTCAGTCACCACACATAACGACCAACACCATATGGCGATCCTAGCAGATTTGATCCTGGTAAAAACTTCTGTTACCCGATCCTAGCAAATTAGATCCTGGTAAAAACTTCTGTTACCCAATCCTAGCAAATTAAATCCTGGTAAAAACTTCTGTTACCTGATCCTAGCAAAATAGATCCTAGTAAAATAGATCCTAGTAAAATAGATCCTAGTAAAATAGATCCTGGAACTAGTAAACCATCAATTACGTAATAAAGTCCTCAAACACATAAATGTCCGTCATCTGCATAGAAACCTTGCCACCGCTAGAAGACGTCCCGTCAAGGGAGGAAATTGAGCAAATAATAAGGAAATATGAAATACTGATTAATATCAAACCATCCGTGAGCGAGGAATACATCCCAGAAGGCATTCCAGAAAATATACCAATATACAAAGCGACACCCAAAAGTTATGGTCCAAGAGCGTGGACCATAGAAGAATATAGGAATCGAACCTCAAAATCACTACCTCCACCACTCGAACTATCTAAAAAAAAGAGATCAAGAGGCGGTAAGAAAACTAGAGCGGATAAACAGCGAAAAGAACTGAGAAGATTGATCGCAATCAGTAAAGGAGAACAAAAGCGTCACTTCTATCAACAACTAAGACAACTGGACTAAAGAATAACAAACAACGATCACGCGTTTTATTTCAAAGTCAGTGTAATACACTACAATATGGCGATGAGGTGTTGAAATTAACCAAGAAAATATTATAAATGTCTTTATATTTATGATAAACAAATTAAATTAAAGCGGTAAAATATACGAATATAACAACAAAAGTATATGTTTTTATATTTGAAAACATTTCAAACAACAACTACATAAAGACTCAAAACTACAAGCATACAAAAACCTTTAAAAAAAAAAGTGAGTTTAAAAAGTAAAAAATAAAGACAAATACGTTAAGAAGATGCCTGATTCCGTGCAATTTACTTTGTCTAACACACAAGCGGTACCAGAGTTTTCTCCAAATGTGGACGATTGGGTCATGTGGAAGGACAGGCTGGAAATACACTTCGCTGAAAAAGGTATGACGGATGACAATAAAAAAAAAGGCTACATTGTTAAAAGCCATTGGTTCACAAGCATACAGCGTGTTACATTGTCTTTGTAGTCCATTGTCACCTGTTGAAAAAACATACAAAGAATTGTGCAAAATTTTGGAAACACAATTTACTCCACAAACCATAGTTTTTCGGGAAAGAAAAATTTTCCACCAAGCCATAAAATGTGAAGGTGAAACCATTCAAGTTGGTACGCGAGACTAAAAAAGTTGGCAATGAGTTGCAAATTTGGTGAAAATCTACAAGCCTTTCTTTTACACCAATTTGTAATGGGGCTACCAACAAAAATTTATGAAAGGATGTGCGAAGAAGATGAAAGATTAACCTTGGAAGATGCCTACAGAAAAGCCCTTATTATGGAGACAAAGCTAAATTCAAGTAACGGGACCGAAAGAGAAGAAATACATTACGTGAGAAAGACATGTAGAAACAATCATCAAGGTCAACAAAAGTCAAACAGCAGAAAAGTAAACGACAACAACGGCAGCGGCAAAAGCAGAGTTAGAGGCGGCGTGAACGCAAGCAGCAGCAGCGGTGATAGAGAGAAGCAAAGCGATGCATGTTCGCATTGTGGCAATGCAAGTATAAGGAGAACAAGTGCCATTCGTGTGGTAAAATGAGCCATCTAGCTTCTATATGTAGAGATAAGTGTCGCGAGAAGATAGGTTATGTATCGAATTCAGATATAAGTTTTTCTAACGATAACGAATTTTATTTTTCAATTTTTAGTGTCTTAGGTGCCAATTCGGTGAACCCGTACTCGGTGCCTGTAACAATAGATGGAGTCAAGTTTGAAGCAGTTTGTGATACCGGGGCTCCTTGCACGTTGTTGCCAAATTCGTTTTTAGAGAAACACCAAATAAATAAATCTCTAAGACAATGCAGACATAAGTACATGAGCTACAGTGGGGAACAAATAAAATTTTGGGTGAGTACGAATCGGTCATAGAATATAAAAACATTAAGAAGAGAATTGTTATTGTTGTTACGGACACAAATACTCCACCATTACTAGGTAGAACATTTTTACGTGAATTTAAATTCGAATTAGTTCAGGTAAATGCGGTCAATGAAACAAATAATTTTGAAGTTTTAACTAAAGAAATAAAAAACCAATACAACGAAGTTTTTGATAACAAATTAGGAACATACAGATGTGCTAAAGTGTCTTTGTCAATTAATGAGAATGTGAAACCAATTTTTTTTAAACCTCGCCCACTACCAATCGCATGGAAAGATAAGGTAGAAAAACAGTTAAAACAATTAATTGATCAGGCTGTATTAGAACAGGTGGACAATTCCAATTTGGGCACGCCACTTGTACCGATATTGAAGCCAAACGGTGATTTACGTCTTTGCGGCGATTTTAAAGTAACAATAAACAAGCACTTAACTGATTTCAAGTATCCACTTCCAAGGATTGACGAAATTTTTGCTTCCTTACAAGGTGGTTACTTATTTTCTAAATTAGATTTGGCGATGTTGTGCACAGATGTTGTGCACTTTAAGTACACATATTGGTACTCTTAAAATGAAAAGACTGCATTTCGGTGTGAAAACTGCAGCTGCTATTTTTCAAAAAACAATCGAAAGCCATTTAAGAGAGATTCCAGGCGTAGTCGTATATCAAGACGACATTACCGTGACTGGTAAAGACCTTCATGACCATATTAAGAACTTAAATTTAGTTCTGTCCAAGTTGCAAGCTGTTGGCCTTAAATTAAATGTCAGTAAATGCAAATTTTTTCAAAAAGAAATATCCTATTTAGGATTCACAATAAATGCGAATGGGTTGGTTAAAAACGAATATAGAACTTCTTCAATAATCAACGCACCTATTCCTAAAAATGTCTCTGAATTAAGAGGTTTTATCGGAATGTTAAATTATTATTCCAAATTCATAAAAGATTTTGCTCAAAAGATGGCCCCACTTTACAATTTGTTAAAGAAGATGTAAAGTTTCACTGGACAAAGTCTTGTCAGGAAGCATATGAAATTTTAAAAAACGATATGTCGTCTGAACAAGTCTTAATTCATTTTAATCCAAAATTGAAACAATACCTGCTTGGTCATCAGTTTGTGTTGCGAACTGACCACAAACCACTTTTAACTATTTTTGGTGAGCACAAAGGTTTACCATTAATGGCTTCGGCACGTATGCAGCGTTGGTCACTAATTTTGTCGTGTTTTGGCTATACAGTTCAGTACGTTAAAGGCACACTAAATGACGCTGATAGTTTATCCAGGATGCCACAAGATTTCGTTTCAGAAAATTCTTTTGAAAGCAATTATGTAAATTATGTGGAAAAAGACAATTTTTTAAATCTAGATTTTAAAGATATAGCCAAAGAAACGCGGCGTGACCCGGTTCTGTCCAAGGTGGCTGATGCTATTAGTAGATCAATTTTGCATGATTTAAAAGGCGACGAATATAAAGTATTTCGTGAAAAGTCGACTGAACTTTCAGTTGAATACGGGTGCATTTTATGGTGATACCGCACAATAATACCTCAGAAATTGCGCGCGCATATATTAGAAAATTTACATTCATCGCACCTTGGTATTGTAAAGACAAAAGCAATAGCGAGAAGTTACATATGGTGGTCAGGAATGGATAAACAGATTGAGGAATTAATTAGAAACTGCAAATGTTGCCAGGAACTGCAAGCAAGGCCTGAGAAAAGCTTTCGAATACCATGGACACCTGCGAATTCGGTTTGGAGTCGAATTCACATGGACTTTGCAGGTCCTATAATGGGTCAATATTTATTTGTTATTGATTCATTTTCTAAATGGGTTGAAGTCCTTTTAACTAAAGAAATCATGTCATCTTTTGTAATCACAGTTCTTAGAAGTCTCTTTTGTAGATATGGATTGGTAGATGTTGTTGTTAGTGAGAATGGACGTCAGTTCACTTCTGATGATTTTAAAAACTTTTTGCTGAATAATAAAGTACAGCATATTCGTACAGCTCCCGGTCATCCGTCAACGAACGAAGAAATCTGTAATTGCAAGTTTAAAACAACGGAAGGAAGCAAGTCTTGATATAATTTTAAATAGATTTTTAATAGATTATCGTAATGCTACACATTGTGTTACAGGTGAGTCACCTGCAAAATTAATTTTCGGAAGAAACCTAAAAACGCGCTTCAGCAATTTAAAACCACCATTGACTAAATAAAAATTTTAGGAAAGCAAATCAAAAGTGTAAACAATCATAAAGGCAAGCGCAACGCGGAGTTTAGTGAAGGACAAAAGGTACTTATCCGTAACTATACTAATCCGAACAAACAAAGTTGGTCTCCAGCCACTGTTAAAAAAAGAATCGGTACTCAGACTTATTTATGTTTATTTGCTAACAATAATAGAGAAATAAGAAGACATTTAAACCAAATACGGGGTATAGGATGTAGTGTCAATAACAATAATAACAATAATAATAATAACGATGAAGTTCTAACTGAAGATCAAACATTAAAAGACACTAATAATCCGAGTCTTGAACATACAAAATCTTTGGTTGACAACGAGCAAGAAACCACTGGTCCTACAGTGGGTATTGATTCACCAGCAGCGAGTAAGGAGACCCCGAAGAGGCAATTAAGGCCCAGAGTCCAAGGTAGAGTAATAAGAAATTAAAGAGAATTAAATCATTTTAAAACGATTAAAATTTGAAACATTTTTGTATATTAATAAATTATTATTTAACTTCTAATATGTCAAATAACTTTGATTTTACTTGAATTTTTAGGCGCCCCGGTATGTGAGTAGGTAGCGTGCTCGCCTACCATGCGGGGGTCGTGGGTTCGATTCCCACCAGAGGCTTTGGTCTGTCGCTGCAAAAAAAAAATTAACACACTACTCCTTCTTTCTCCCTTCCTATCTATATCTTTCCTGAGATCAACACAATGCACTGCATCTGTAGGGGGCATCCCCTGAGTGTTGATTAATTAAAAAAAAAAAAAAAAAAAAAAAAATTTAAATTTTGTTATATTGAATCTATGAATTGAATTTGTGATACTCTTAGAATAATAATTGAAATAGAAATGAAATATCACTGATTGTGTTTTTACATATAAAAAAATATTAAAACGAAAATTATTAAATTATTGTAAACAACTTACGGGAGAGCGTGTAGGGTATTTCCATTGTTACAATCTGGCAAGCCCAACATGTTCTAAACACGAAAGAAAAAGGAGGAGTAAAATAAGAAACTAGAAATAAAATTAGTCGCTTAAGAACTAACAAACAACGATCACGCGTTTTATTTCAAAGTCAGTGTAATACACTACACTAATTATAGTCTTTTTTTTTATTATGATCATTTTATATAAAGTGCAAGCATACTACAAAGAATTTACTATTAAGACGGCAACCAGAATTTGCGCCGTAAATGTTTAAAAAAAAAAACATATGAAAGAAATAAATTTTTTTTACTCTGAATACAACAAAAACCCTTTATAAATTAAATGGACAAATTTAATATTTTACAAGAACTATTAAGAAATCTAAAAAAACAGCCAAATAGAAAATACACACAGAGAACAATTAAGGCGAAATTACAAATAGTCAAGGAAATTAGTCAAGAAATAATAAATGAAACTAAATAAGAAGACAGGGAATGAATTCTAAATACACTGATAGAACTAGAAACAGAAATAACAAAATTTTTAAAGCCAATAGAGAAAGAAGAACCTCAAACAGAAGGTGAAGAAGAAATAGAATCACAAGAAGAAGGAAACTTACAAAGATTAGAATTAGAATCAGAAATAGAAAACAACACGAACATGGCATCGTTCAATTTAGAAACAGCATTCAAGATAATTCCTGAATTTAAAGGAAATTTTCAAGAACTTAAACCATATTTAACAATAATAAAATTAATACACGACACCTTGGATGACACTTCTAAACCAATCTTGATAAATTTCGTAATAAATGTAAAAGGAAGTTTAACGGTTAGAACAAGAATTGGTTCCACCCCATTAACAGATTTCAATTCTTTAAAAACTTTACTCACAAATAAATATAAGAGTAATCGAACAGTGAGTAAAATACAAAACTTACTTTCTAGATTTCAACAACGAAATGATTCGATAAGCACCTATAGTGATAAAATTTTAAAATTAATTGACGAACTAAACGAAGTTGAAACGGAAATATCCAATATGAAAAAAATAAATGAACTATATTCACTTAACATATTCAAACAAGGTTTGAACGAAAAGTATATAAGTACCATTTTTGCTGCACAACCAAAAACGCTAAAAGAAGCAATAACCCTAGCCTTAAATGTAGAAAGTCAGGTAGAAAACCAAGTTATGTTCTTTAATAGAAATAGAAACAGTCCCAATAGCAGAAATAATCAAGGAAATAACAACTCCAATTATAACATGAAAAACAGTAATATGGGTAGAAATGACCACAATTCCAATAGAAACTCAAACAATAATTATTCGAACAACAATAATCCTAACAGGAACAATATTAATCATAATTCAAATGTAGACAATAATGGCAATTACAACTCGTATAGCCCAAATCGGAATAATAACCAAAATCGGAGAAATAATAATGATAGTTCACGTAATATACACATGGTACAGGAAAACTCCCAGAGTCCGGAAGGAACTCAAGCGAAGAATTAAACACACCTTCCGGATATAATAGGCAGAAAATATTTAACATTAAAGTAATATTACAAATTATATAGAATTAAAATATAAATTAGATAACAAATTTTTATGTTTCCTAGTGGCCATTGGCGCTGACATATCTTTATGCAAAAAGAATGTTCTTAATATAAATGAAACAATTGACGAAAACAATTGTTTTACGTTGTCAGGCATTTCAAATGAATCCATTACCTCGTTAGGTACACTTGATATGCATTTTAGCATATTTAATAAAAGTATTTTACACAAATTCCAAATAATAGAAGACGATTTTCCAATTAGAACAGATGGAATAATAGGTCGCGATATTTTAAACAAACTATTAGCTAAACTAGATTATGAAACTTTTACTATAACTTTTGTTATTGAGAATGAAGAATGTACCATAACCAAAGACGGCATAAAAACCAATCCTGCAAAACATATGGCAATTGAAAATTATCCCGTTCCAAAAGATTCGGATGAAGTTCGACGATTTGTGGCATTTTGTAATTACTATAGAAGATTTGTACCTCATTTTTCAGATTTAACTAAATGTCTGAATAACCTGTTAAAGAAAGGTCAAATATTCGTCTGGTCTGACGAATGCCAAAAATAATTTCAAACTCTAAAATTTCAGTTAATTAACCCACCTGTTTTGCAATATCCGGATTTTTCAAAGACATTAGTGCTTACCACTGATGCATCAAACTATGCATTAGGAGCAGTACTTTCGCAAGATAACAATGGTAACGATTTACCAATATCATACGCAAGTAAATCTCTTCAAAAACACGATTTGAACAAATCCGTAATAGAAAAAGAACTACTAGCTTTTCATTGGTCCATAAATTTTTTCAGACCATACCTGTACGGTAGTAACAGATTATAGACCACTCGTTTCGCTGTTTTCACATAAAAACCCATCTTATAGACTAACAAGAATTAGATTGGATTTATGTGATTACGATTTTGATATAGTTTACAAAAAAGGCAGCATGAACACTAATGCAGATGCCTTATCGAGAATTCAAATTAATTCTGATATTTTAAAAACAATGATTCCAACATGTAATGAAGAGGTAGTTAGCAAGAAATTACTACCCATCACAAGAAGTATGCAAGCAAGGCAAAACTTAATTCCTGAAATTAGTGGCAGTACCAAAGATATTCATATATTCATAATGTATGTACGTCCAAACAAAATTATGTTTTCTATGAAGTTAGAATTCGGTCAAATTAGTAAAGTTCAAGATGATTTTATCATAGGTTTTAACGATAATGCTACATGTCTAGACATGATTATGGAGAAATAAATTACTTACATGAATAAAAATCGGATCCGAGATCTCGCATTATCAGTAGATAATGAAATATTTGAACACGTGTCAATGAAAAGGTTTAAGGAAACCTACACGTCTATTTATAATAAAATGTTGAAAAGATTAAAGAATCTTTATTTAAATATTATTTTATATAAGCCTTTGCAAAGAATAGTAAATAAAGAAATACAATTAAATTTAATTAAAGAATATCATGATAGTCCAATTGGAGGACATCAAGGAATCAGAAAAACCATATTAAGATTAAAACAGAGATACATATGGAAGAATATGAACAAGATGATTAAGAAATACATTAATAACTGTGACTCATGCTTAAAGAATAGGCAAAATAGAAATATAAAAGAAAGATTGCGAATTACTGACACGCCAGACAATACTTTTGAAATAGTTGCTATCGATACAATAGGTCCACTTAGGTTATCCAATAATTATAGGTATATTCTCACGTTAGAATGCGATTTAAGCAAATATGTTATAGCTTATCTTATGGAAACAAAGGAAGCTAAGAGCATCGCTCAAGTTTTAGTAGAACAATGCATACTTAAATATGGCACTTTTAAGATCTTGGAATCTGACAGAGGTACAGAATTTGCTAACCAATTATTAAATGAAATATGCGACATGTTAAAAATAGAACAGAAATTTTCCACTCCCTATCACCATCAAACAATAGGTTCTTTAGAAAGAAATCACAGAGTTCTAAACGAATACTTATTGAACTTCACAGAAAATGAAGAATGGGACAGTTGGATTCAATACTACACATTTGCATATAACATAACTCCACACGTAGATACAGCGTACATACCTTTTGAGTTAGTATTTGGTAAATTAGCGAGACTGCCCACAGACAAAATTACGGATAACAAACCAATTTATAATCTAGAAAATTATGCAAATGAGTTCAAAGCTAGAATAGCATCGGCATTAGATAGAGCTAAAAAAATAATTAAAATAGCAAAAGAAAAAAGAAAAACACACTATGATAATTACACTAATATTAGCAATTTTAAAATAGGAGATTTAGTGTTAGTAAAATATGAGAATATGAGAAAAAATACTTGTCCTACACATGGTCCATATGCAATTATAAATACTGAAAATGAAAATTCAATTTAAGATCTAAAAGGAAACATGAAATCATATCATAATAATACCTTAAAATTATATAAACGTAAATAAAAATGTAAAATAGTATAAATTGTTAATCACTACATACAAAATCATATAGTAAACTAATTATATTGTTAATAACTAGATTTAGAAATTGCTTATTACATTTTATATAATATTATTATAACAAAAAGAAAAGTTTGAAATGACCACTAATTTTAAGAAAGTAACAAAAAATAAAAAGACAAAAAAAATATTTTTAGCGAATGAAATTCATAAATTTAAAAAAAACCCATAAATTTTATCTTAAGGGTATGGGTGTGTTGTGAAACATGGTTTCACACGTATAGGGTGTAGAGTACAATTGTAAAAGAATAGTATAAGATCCGTTTAAATTTAATATAGAGAATATAATAACGTGTATAAAAATAATAATTATAGTAATAATAATAATAATAATAATAATAATAATAATAACAATAATAGTAATAATAATAATAATAATAATATTAGAATATAATATAAAATAATATTCATAATATGAATAGTATAATATAATCTATAATGTTCAAGTGTTTGACAATGTACCATGGTTTCATATATTTGCCCTAACTAAATGTTGTGGAGGGTAACGATTTTAGTTTTGTTTTTGTTAATTTAATTTGTATATGCTAAGTCGTTTTTGTTTTTTGGCTTTTATGAACGCTTGTGTAATTAGAGTAACTCAATTGTGTTTTTGTTTTTAGCGTTCTGTTTTTATTTTGTTGTTGTTATTACAATGCATTCATTGACTTAGTTTTGCTTACTTCTTTTTTCTTTTAGTAAGTTCCGGGTGCGTTGTCAAGCACTTGCAAGCGAAATGATTTAATATAGGTAGTGGCCTTGAAAAGCCGCTGGTATGTTTATGTTATTTTTATTTATTATTTGTTTTTTTTTGTTATTGGTTAAGTTAGTTTAAGTAGGCCATGAACTGCATTGCGTTATGGTCAATGTTTGTTTTTTTTTATATTATATTATTGCTGATATTTTATTTCCTTGTTTGTTTGTAAGCTTGTTTATTTTTTTCAATTAATTTTATTTTCATAAGTTAATCTTATGAATTTTGTATAAATAAAGTATAGACAGTGCATAAGGCAGCAGATGAAAACTAGAGGCCGCACTGTTTGGTACGGAATCTGGTTTTGTTTATTTTCTTCATTTTTCCACAGCTACATTGACGCCGTTTGGGCGTCGATTGACAGCGCTTGCCAGCGCTAAAACAGAATAGGCAAAGCCGGGGTTTTTTTTTTGTGTTTGTTTTGTTTCAGAGTAGGAGCATAACATTAATGGCGCAGCCGGTCTTCGGACCAAAAATCGTTCCTTGTTTTATTAATTATTTGATTTTTTTTTATCAGGTGTAGGGAGTTAGTTGTGAGGATATAACGCCAACATTATTGGTTAACATTAAAATCGTTCGTTGTTAGGATAATTAATTATTTGTTTTATTGTACTATTTACCAGGTGTAGGTAGTTAATTGTGTTAGGTTGTTTTATTTATTTTAGTTTTTCGGGTCAATTAATGTTTAGATTATTGCATTCGTTTGGAGAATAATATTTTTTTTTTTTTTTTTTGTTTTTGTGTGTTTAGTTTGTTACTACTTTATTGTTTTCGGATTTTTTTTTTAGTGTGCAGTTAATTTTCATTGATTGTTTTATATATTGTTTTAGAGGATATTGCATGCGTTTTAATTTTTGCGTGTATTTTAATTTAGTTTTGATTTATCAGATAGTTAGTTTTCATATATATATATATATATTTTTTTTGTTTTGTTTCTTTAACAAATTTGGGATCGTCTTTAATTTGGATTTTGTTCATTTTTTTTATGTTTAGTCAGGGAATGGTCTTAAAGTTGGTTTTTATTTTTATTGCGTAGTTTTATCAAATATATTATATTTTATTTTATCACATATATTAAATATGGGTTGCGAGTAGGGTTTGAATATTTATGAGTTTGAATATTTATTGGTTTTTTTTTTTTTTGCAATATATTTAATTGAGTTTTAATTTTATTGGGATTTTGATTTTAATTATGGATATGTTTGTGAAAATCAAGTTATTGATGAATTTCCGTTATTTTTAAATTACAGATGAATGTTTAATTATAGGTTGGTTGTTACTCTCAGATTTTATCGTTTTCATATAGGAAGGGATTTTTATTTTTTCAACATATAGTTTTAGCAATCCAAAGCGATATAATTTTTTCTGTTTTTGTTTTATTTAGAACTATAAAGATCATTTTTTTTTTTACGGTTTAGTAGGGACTGGGTTGGTAAATTCGTATGGAGCAAACACTGGTCGAATTAGAACAAGCGAAACAGCTTCTAGCGGACTTCAGGGCAAAGACGGATTATTTCCTCGAAAGGCTTTGGGGTGAGGTCAGACGTCGGTGCCAGACCCAGGAGAATTTTCATCTCATAAAGGCTAAGGTTGACGGTACCTGGAAAATCACTAGATTGGAAGAGGCCGATCTAGTGCTAGAGGAGTTGTGCCGGTTGGTTGAAACTCAAGAGGAGTGTAATACCGGGAAGATCTTGGAACTTAAGGAGGAATTGGAGGCTCTCCAAAATCAAAACAAGAGACTTAAGAACGAAATTCAGGAGAATCTAAAGGAGGCCGAGATTTTAGACAAAGAGAACGAGGCCCTACGGAGGACAATATCGGGTACAGGCGCGTCCTCGGTCAGAAGATTAGAGTTCGAGGACCTCGAGGAAGCCAATAGGAGAATTTCCGAGTTGCAGGGTCAGCTGCGTTTAGCACAACAAGAGCGCTGTATACAGACGGGGGATCTGTACCATAAGGAGCCTAGGGGGGCAACAGCCAACACAGATGATGTCCTCCCAGGATATTTTGAAAACGGTCAAGGCGTTAGTGCCTACGTTCGGCGGCGAGCCATCGCCAAGCCTGCAAACAGAAGTGTATAAATTCATTGATGGATGTAGGTTGGCGGCGAAAGGGGTACCGCCGGAAAAGGTGGAAGAATATTTGGAAATTGTGAAACAGAGGCTTTACGGGGATGCGTACCAGTTGGTGAGGTTACGTACTTTTACGTCAGTAGATGAGTTGTTGGCGATTGTAAAGTCAACATATTTAAAGAGTAGGTCGCTTGACTCGGTGCTAATGGAACTATATGAAGCCTGCCAAAGGAGGGGTGAGGATGTGAGACAGTTTGCTAGGCGTCTTCAGACATTAGCAGCAACAGCTCATGCCATACTTGATGAAAACTATAAAGGGAGAAAGGACGAGATAATGACTATTGAGATAGAAAGAAAGGTAAAATCAGCATTCACATCTGGCCTGAGGGATCCAATGCTGCGTGGTAGGATGTTGGCAAGCAGCTCATGTAAGTTGGATGATCTCTTGATTGAAGCACTGGCGGCTCAAGCAACTCTTTGGCGGGGGGATGATCCTCCGTTAAGGGGTGAAAATTTTAACGAGGAGTACACCCGCGAGGATCCAGTCTCGGGTCTCGTGGCAGCCGTAGAACAGTTGTTGCGCAGGACGGAGGTAGATAGGGCAGCTCCGCTCAACAATGCTGGGTCAAGTGGTACGGCATACAATAATGCTGGGTCAAGTGGCAATGCATACAATAATGCTGGGTCAAGGGGCAATACATACAAAGCACCGCCCTGTTCGTTCTGTCAACGGGCGGAACATACTCGTGATGTATGTTGGACGAGGAAAAATACCCCATATTGTGTTGAATGTAGAATATACGGCCATGAGCCAGGTAGGAGCTGTGGTAGGGGACCCTCGACGATGGAGAGAGGGCAACCTGGAGGCTCGAAACCAAAAGGGAAATGCTATAATTGCGGCAAGGAGGGACATTTTGGTAGGCAATGTACACAGGGGAGAAATGTGTCGGGAAACGGGCAGGGCCACCGACTCGATCACGCGAAAGTCTAATACCGTTGGTAACATCGGAATCTGCGAAGGCGGCTGAGGTAGGACCCATTACGGGGTCGGATATGAATATAGGGGGGATTTCAGCTAGGTGTAGTTACGCAGATTCGGTGTTTGTAAGATTGCCATGTGCTTGGGCAAAGACGGGGTGTCTGAATTTATTAGTGGATACAGGGGCAGACACCAGCCTGATAAAGGACAGCAGTCTTACGGGGGATATTAGTGTGGACGGGACGGTGGTGAAGGACCTGCGAGGAGCATTCGGAGGATTCTCCAGAACTATAGGGTTAGTCAGGATTGAGCATTCGGACATCGCCGAATTGGGGTTCGATATGCATTGTGTGGATAAGCATGATAATTTGCCGGGAGATGGTATTTTAGGTCGCGATAATCTATGGGGACGCTCCGTCACTGATACGATTAATCTTTCTCTGAAGCTGTACTCGAATGGAGGTGAGTGGAACTTACCTCTGGTTTCTTTGAGGGAGGCCACGGGTTCGGGGGCAGTAAATATCGTGGAGAAAACCATAGTGGCGAAGGCGAGAACAGTGTCTATTGCAACCATGGGGATCAATACTAAACATACTACAGTGGTAGTGGAGAAGCAAGAATTGTCACCAGGAGTATATCTAGGGGCCGCGCTAACCAACGTAAAGGATGGGGTGGTGAAAGCGCCCATTCTGAATTCTACTGAGGTTGACTACTACCTAAAGGATGGGTTTATGCCAAAATTCAGTGGATTAGTAAATTTAAAAGACCCAGGTGCTGGTTTGGTGACGCACGTGCAGGAGGTAGATGTCAAAGAGAGGGTCTGTAGGATAATGGCCACAATAAAGACCGATGCCGACTTGAATAGTGAGGAAATGTCGTCCATTCAGGCGATATGCGCAACGTACCATGATATCTTTTGGTTAGAGGGTGATAAACTATCTTGCACGAATATGGTGAAACATAAAATTCCCGTGCAGCCTGGACAGCTGCCGATTAATCAAAAGCAGTACAGGTTACCTCAGATGCATCGTGAGGAAATTAATCGGCAGGTCCAGAAGCTCCAGGACGATGGCATAATTTCACATAGCGTGTCACCGTGGAATTCGCCATTACTATTGGTTCCAAAGAAGTCGTCGAAAGCAGGGACCAAGAGCTGGCGACTAGTGGTAGACTTTCGTAAACTGAATGAAGCAACTCTGAAACAGGTATTTCCCATTCCAAGGATGGATGAAATTTTGGACCAGTTGGGCAGCAGCAGATATTTTTCCACGTTGGATTTGGCCAGTGGTTATCATCAGGTGGAAATGGATAAACAGGACAAAGAAAAAACAGCATTTAGTACGCCGTTGGGTCACTTTGAATTCAATAGGATGCCATTCGGATTAACAGGCGCACCGGCAACCTTCCAAAGATTAATGAATCACGTGCTAACAGGTCTTCAGGGCATTGAATGTTTTGTATATTTGGACGATATTGTCATATATGGTAGTAGTCTGGCCGAACACGACTCAAGGCTATGTAAAGTGCTGCAGCTGTTGAAGGAAAATAATTTAAAAGTAAAAACGGAGAAATGTAACTTCCTGAGGCGGGAAATAGTGTATTTGGGCCATAAGTGTTCGGAGAATGGAGCGCTTCCCGACCCAGAAAAGGTGAAATGCGTTAAGGATTTTCCGCCACCAAGGAACAAAAAGGAAGTGCAATCGTTTTTAGGACTGGTAAATTATTACCGTAAGTTCATTCCCGGGACGGCCAACATTGCCTTGCCAATAAATAAATTGCTTCGCAAGGATCATGCGTTCAATTGGACACCAGGCTGCCAGCGTGCCTTCGAGGAGCTTAGAAAGGCGATAATGTCGCCTCCAGTGTTGGCATACCCTGATTTTTCAAAACCTTTCGTGTTGACCACGGATGCTAGCGGTGGAGCGATAGGAGCGGTTCTTTCCCAGGATAGTGGCGGGGGCGATCGGCCCATTGCGTTTGCAAGCCGTTCGTTGAATGGGGCAGAAACTCGATACTCCACGATAGAGAAGGAGTTTCTGGCAATCGTATGGGCGGTGAAAAATTTCCGGCCATACTTGTTGGGTCGGCACTTTAAGATTTTTACCGATCATCAACCACTGAAAGGCATTGCGAACTTGAAGGATCAAACTTCAAGGTTGGCGCGCTTAAGACATAAGCTGTCAGAATATGATTTTGAAATCTGGTACAAGCCGGGCAAGAAGAATCAGAATGCGGATGCACTCAGCAGGATACCATATTCGACGGAGGAAATACTGATTGTTAAACCTAGAGTCATGTCGAAGGGCGAAGGAAAAAATCATGCGGGGAGCTCAGGTTACGAGAAGGACAAAGAGGTTCATAGCGGGAACAAAGAGAGTAGTGAAAAAGGACCAAGCGATGTTAATGACCCACCGGTCGAGGTAGTGGTCGATGGGGAACCAAGGTATGTGGCGTTGAAGGATCCTAAAGAGATCGTGACAGTGTTAAAGGATTTTCACGATAGTCCTTTGGGCGGTCACATGGGTGTGCAGGCGACCGTTTAAAGGATAAGGAGGCAATTTCGCTGGGTCGGCATGCACAGGGATATTAAACAATATGTGAAGAAGTGCGTTAAATGTCAGCAAAATAAAAGTGCCAAGAAAACGTTTATGCCGATGGTCCTCACGGATACTCCTAGCCGACCTTTTCAGAAGGTATATATGGATATGGTGGGACCTCTCCCTGAAAGCACTACGGGTAACAAATTGATATTGACTTTTCAAGATGATTTTTCGAAATTTATGTTGTGCGCAGCAATGCCGGATGGGGAGGCTAGTACTGTGGCGAAAGTTTTCTTTAACGAAATTATAGCTAAGTATGGGGTTCCAAGCATGCTGGTCACGGACAATGGGACAAATTTCATGTCAAAGGTATTTTCGGATACCTGTAGGCTGTTAGGGGTCAAGAAATTGAACATCACTCCATATCACCCGCAGGCAAACGGCTCATTGGAAAGGAGTCACCGTCCTTTGGCGGAGTACTTGAGGAGCTTCGTCAATGAGGATGGCAGCAATTGGGACCAATGGTTGGCACCGGCGATGCATGTGCATAACAACACTGTACATTCATCTACGGGGCAGACCCCATTTAAGACATTATACGGCTTCGACATCGACTTACCGACCAACCTAAGTAAGAAATGTACACCACTTTACAATACGGATGACCCAAACAAGATCCTTAAATATCAGATACAGCGCTCGCATGAACTAGTGCGAAAGAATCAGACGAGGGCTAAGTTGTTGTCGAAAAAGGCTTATGACAGGAAGGTAAATGCTGTGTCCTTTGCAGTAGGTGATAGGGTGCTTGTTAGGAACAACACCAGGAAAAATAAGTTTTCACCCATTTGGACTGGACCTTATGAGGTAGTTGGGGTAAACAGTCCAGTAACGTCCACGGTGCGCATAAAGGGGAAGAATCGTAAGTGGCATAATAACCATTTACGGGCGTTCCACCAGTGATCGCATTATTTGGTCTGAAATCATTCCGTTTAATACACATGTCCATGATGAAGGTTTTGTTTTGTTGTATATTTTAGTAATTTTGTATTTGAGGTGGTGAGGGGAAGGTTGGGGGTTATGCGTAACCCGCCGACAAGTGGCTCCCACCAGGAAGCCTCAGTTTTTTTTATATGGAGGGTGACGCCATGTGGAGCGGGCACACCTCAGTAGTTGAGAATGGTTCAACGGGATGAACCTGGTAGGGGAGTCAGAAGCGAGTCTCGCAAAATTCGCGGCATACACTGTGGGGAGGGTTTTTGCCGAGAATAGCCTCACAGTGGCCCGGTTCCGGTTTGCGGAATGCTGCAGGAAACCGTTCTGCTCCGGAGAAGGATAACGCGTTGTGTGCGGTCATGCCTTATATGGGTGGCAGTGTCTAGAAGGGACACGTGCCTTAATTTGTTGTTATTTATTTTGAAGTGTTTTGAAAGTTTTAGGTTGGACATGTGTATACAAGGGTGCTTAGATATGATTTCGGTCGGACCACCGATGGATCGGCTTGCTGGGGCCTTATTGCCGTAGAAATAGGAAGAGTACTGCTGTTAGGGAAAAATGCTTTATTTATTTTATTTCTTAGAGCAAAAGTAACCATTCAGTAAAATACAGTGATTTGAGTTGTTTTTCTGTCAAAGGTGTAAATGCGAATTGGCATAGTATTAGCTGAGAATTTTTTTTCCCTATGACATTTTTCTTTTAGCATAGGTTGGAGATAACTGGAATTTGGAGTCGTCTGGATGGTCGCCGCACTCCTACGGTTGGGCCGACGAGGCCCACGAGATACTTTTCGAATGCAGCGGACACTCTGATGGAGGAGAAAATATATTTAAAAAAAAAAATATATATATATAAGAAAAGATATTAAAAAGAACAGAAAAAAAAAAATAATAAGAAAAGATGGGAAATCTCCCCATGTAAAAAAAAAATAAATATTAATAACAAGAAAAGATGGGAGATTCCTCACGTTTTAAAACTAAAAACGATTGAAAAAAAAGAGAAAAAAAAAATATATATATAATAATAATGAGAAAAGATGGGAGTTCTCCTCACCTAAAAAAAAAAAATTAAAAGAGAAGACTCCCCCACATAAAAAAAAAAAAAAAAAAAACAATGGTTGAAAAAAAAAAAAAATATATATATAAGTATAAAAAAAAAACAATAAGAAATGATGGGAGGCCCCCTCCGTAAAAAAGAAAAGAGAAATAAGAAAAAAAAAATTTGAGGTCTCCCCATACATACATATTTAAAAAAAAAAAACAAAACAAAACAGCGAATATGTATAGATAGTAGCATACATATTTGTTTAAAAAAAAAAAAAAAGTAAGAAGATAAAGATAAAAAGTAAGAAACATACATATCTATTTAAAAAGACATATTTTAAAGAAAAAAAAAAATAGTAGCATACATACTTGTTAAAGGAAAAAGAATATATAGACATTAAACTTACATATTTAAAAAAATATAAAAAAAAACTACATATTTAAAAAATATATATATATATTAACATACATAAAAAAAAAAAAGGAGAATATAAATACATTTTTAGAAAAAAAAAAAATAATATATTTAAAATAAAAAAAAGAAGATATATTAAGATATACTATTAGCATACACATATTGAGAGAAATATATTTAAAAAAAAAAAAAAAAAAAAAAAAAAAGAATATGTACATATTATATTAGTAGAAGAAAGAATTTGGAAAAAGAGAGGAAGGAATTAATCCTTAAATAGCTATTGTTCAAGAAAAAAAAAACGGAATTATTGTATTAAAATATGAGTAGAAAATATATCTACAGTTTAGTCAGTTGTAAATAGTATAGGAAATACTCAATTTTTTTATATATTAGTAGAGTTAGGAAATTCCGACCCAAGTCCACGGTGAACGAGGTGGAGCAACAGTCATCCAGAAAACGGTAGAGGCAGCAGAGAGCAGTAGGCTGACAGGTCTGATGGGTGGCCACATGACGGACATAGGGGTGAATGCCTGTACGGAGCTGACGATTCAACCCCAGATGCAAGGACGAATTGCGAACGAATCCATCGAGAGTTCTATATGCGATGGATTGGCTATTGGTTTGGTTCCAGCGAAACAACATTCCTGTTTAGGTTGTCAGGGATGTCGTCAGGAGGAAGGTTAAGCTGAACTATATCCGTTTGGCAAAGCAGCAAGCCGATTCCTGTGGCGATGACTAACCATTTGCATCATTGCGAATCATTTGAAAACTTTCGGTTCTCGCCTTGGATCACCGTTTGCGACAAGTTTCATCATTGAAGGTGATCAGGGGAGTGCTCAGATCTTATGTTGAATACCACAGTAAGCACCAATTGACTAACGGGAAATTAACAATCCGTTGCTGAAAGTACTGTCCCCAATGCCGTCATCCAAGTGACAGGCCAAAATTTGTTTTACGAAGCGGCCAGCCAAAGTAATTTTTTTTTACAAAGAAGGTGGCTAAGAATTCGTTTTATGAAGCAACAGGCCAACGATTGTCATGGTGTAGTATTGGAATCGAATCACAGGAATGGTTATATGCATTAGTAGTATCTTGATCATCAGCATTGGTTCCGGATTCGTCCTTATCAGTTTGGTCATTATCAGCAGCCTTAACACCAACATTATCATCAGCAACAACATTATCATCAACATCAGCATCATCTTCAGCATCAACATTATCATTATCATCAGCAACAACATTATTTCCAACATCATCTTCAGCATCAACATTATCATCATCATCAGCAGCAGCAGAATCAACAATAGCGGCAGCAGAAGCAGCGGGCCAGTTCAGTGTCGCTGGTAAACGATGTGGGAATCGTTTCCGTGGAAAGGGGGAGGAATGTTGTGAAACATGGTTTCACACGTATAGGGTGTAGAGTACAATTGTAAAAGAATAGTATAAGATCCGTTTAAATTTAATATAGAGAATATAATAACGTGTATAAAAATAATAATTATAGTAATAATAATAATAATAATAATAATAATAATAATAATAATAATAATAATAATAATAATAATAATAACAATAATAGTAATAATAATAATAATAATAATATTAGAATATAATATAAAATAATATTCATAATATGAATAGTATAATATAATCTATAATGTTCAAGTGTTTGACAATGTACCATGGTTTCATATATTTGCCCTAACTAAATGTTGTGGAGGGTAACGATTTTAGTTTTGTTTTTGTTAATTTAATTTGTATATGCTAAGTCGTTTTTGTTTTTTGGCTTTTATGAACGCTTGTGTAATTAGAGTAACTCAATTGTGTTTTTGTTTTTAGCGTTCTGTTTTTATTTTGTTGTTGTTATTACAATGCATTCATTGACTTAGTTTTGATTACTTCTTTTTTCTTTTAGTAAGTTCCGGGTGCGTTGTCAAGCACTTGCAAGCGAAATGATTTAATATAGGTAGTGGCCTTGAAAAGCCGCTGGTATGTTTATGTTATTTTTATTTATTATTTGTTTTTTTTTGTTATTGGTTAAGTTAGTTTAAGTAGGCCATGAACTGCATTGCGTTATGGTCAATGTTTGTTTTTTTTTATATTATATTATTGCTGATATTTTATTTCCTTGTTTGTTTGTAAGTTTGTTTATTTTTTTCAATTAATTTTATTTTCATAAGTTAATCTTAAGAATTTTGTATAAATAAAGTATAGACAGTGCATAAGGCAGCAGATGAAAACTAGAGGCCGCACTGTTTGGTACGGAATCTGGTTTTGTTTATTTTCTTCATTTTTCCACAGCTACATTGACGCCGTTTGGGCGTCGATTGACAGCGCTTGCCAGCGCTAAAACAGAATAGGCAAAGCCGGGTTTTTTTTTTTGTGTTTGTTTTGTTTCAGAGTAGGAGCATAACAGGTGTAGTGATGTTACACACACATATTCATTTATTTACTTTATTTGTGGTGATGACACACATATTCATTTGTTTATTTTATTTTTAGTAATGTTACACACATATTTTTATTTGTATATTTTATTTTGTATATTTTGTTTACATTATGCATTTCTTTTCTTGCATTCCAAAGAGTACACGGGCCTTTAGTAAAGAGTCATATTTCAAAATAATAAATTATTGTGCTGTAATTGTAGAGTAATTGAATTCCACTTGAAACCAAAGTGGCAAATATGTAAGAATTCAAACTATGCCAATGACACATGACTCATACTCAAATAAGAATGTCACTTAATTTCACTCATTGAGGGGAAAATTTGAAATTGATTTTTGCATGCTGATTGGCTAGTTATGCCCAATATTCAAAAATCAATATGAAAGAAAAACAAATTGTAATATGCATATTAGGAATGCCATAAATAGAAAAGAGATGACTAATTTAAAAATTTATTTTAGTAAGAATTGTTACTAGCATATAAAATGCCGAAATCTATTGAATAAAAATCAATCAATTCACAACCTTCTAAGTGTATGGTTTTACTGGCAAACTCTGCCAAAGTGCAATCTACTGGCAGTAATCTGCCAATGTGCAACTCTATCCCTTTTTCCAAAAAGTGCATCTAGTGTGTCCTTACCAGTCTTATCTAACTGTACTTTAAATATTCAGTCACCATACATAACGACCAACACCATAAAGTGACTTTACCAAATATGGTCAGGATCGGTCCATATTTCGACCTAGTCCCCAAATAAATATAGCATCAGATATGAACTTTTTCATATATGCAGCCAAAAAAATTAATAACAATACCACTCAAATTTAGTTTATGCCCATTTTCTATATTTTATATTAGTTGGACCGAAGAGATAGCGTCTCTATACCATGGTATAGGGTATCGTATAGTCGGTCTAGACCGACTATAATTTCTAACTTGTTTAACCTTACTTTTGATTTTTCACAAACAGTACTTCACAAGCAGTAATAATCAAAACAGAATCAGTTGATCAAATAGCAATGATTAGTGTTGACTCATGTTGGACATTCAATTATTAAAAATGTTAATATGTATAACATAAAATATTTTTTACATAAAAAAATACATAGAAAAATATTTTTAAACTCAAATTAGAAATCTTAACAGTGCTAAATATATTTTTACAAGCTCATCGCAACCCCAGAGGGTCGCCACCCACCACTTGAGAACCATTGGTTTACATAGATATACTAAAAAGAAAACTCGTTATTCGCAGGCAAATCTTTAATAACCATGTTTCAAGAAATCCATTTAATTCAGAAAATGTTCCTTCCTTTAATAACGATACCAGATAAAAATCAACCACAAACATGTCAACATGAACAAAATACTTCGAAAAATATTGAAACTTTAATGCAAATCCAAAGTGAATTATTCAATTCACTGTTGCAAAAGATACAACTTGTTATTACAAAACTATGCGTATAAATTTACGGATAGCACAATTGAATGGTAATGGCATTTCAAATCACAATAAAGAACTATAACTTTTCCTTACAGCAAACTTTATTGACTTGCTACTGATCTCAGAGACTCACTTTACAAGTAGAAGTTTCTTTAAAATTAGTGACTATGATTTCATCAATACCAGTCATCCTGATGACAGAGCTCACGCAGGTTCTGGAATCTTAAAAAAATCGACTATAAAATACGTCATTCTGGATGCATTTTAATAAGCACACCTTCAGGCAACGTTTATAAAAGTTTAGTATGATGATGGAGATTTTGTTATTTCTGCAATATATTTTCCATCTCGGCATAATATCAAATGTCAAGACGAAAACTTTTTCAATACCTTCCGAAGCCGATTTCTTGTTGGCGGAGATTTTAACGCCAAACATCCGAGGTGGGGTTCCAGGGTAATAAATCCTAAAGATAACTTTTCAAATGTCTTAATGGGAATAATATGTATACTTTGGCTATAGGAACATTAACGTACTGACCTAGTGACCTTCGAAAAATTCCGGATTTGCTAGATTTTTTAATTTACAAAGGTATTCCTAGCCACAAATTAGAAATAAGAAACTGCGACGACTTATCAATTATAATAGCTCTGTTACAATGAAATATTCAAAGTACCACACCTTCTCTTCTACCACCAATATATCACTTTTCCAGCAATATTTGGAGACTAACTTATTTTTAAATATGAGCCTAAAAACAAAATGTAAAATTGATGCAGTTGAATACTTTACAAACGAGATTCACAAAGCTGCCCAGATGGCAACACCAGTCTGCTGGTGTACACACTTCAAATTTTTTGCCATTTCGCTTGAAATTCGACAACTTGTGAGAGAAAAAAGGTTACGTAAAAATGGCAAGTAAGCAGACACATTAATGATAAATGTTTATTTAATAGGGCCTGCAAGGAGCTTAAAACATTACTTTTTAAACACAAAAATACGAAAACTTCATAATTTTTGGATAAAATAAAAAATTCAAAGTATGAAGAACGCGTTTTATGGAAATCCACTAAATATCTCAAAAGGCCAACTAGGAGGAATACAGTTATTAAAAATATCGGTGGTTCTTGGTGTCGAACAAATAAAGATATTTCTGAAACATTTGCTAATCACCTTAAACATACGTTCGTACCATTTTCATTTAACACCGAAGCTCAACAAGAAGTAATACCTGAATTTCTTAATTAACTTTTACAAATGGACATTCCTATTAAGGCATTTACGGTAAATGGAATAAAAAATTAAATAAAATTGTTAAATAAGAAGTAATCCCCAGGATATGATCAGAGTGATGCGGATGTCGTAAGCAGTCTTTCACGAAAATGTATCGTATTTCTAACGCAAATATACAATTCAGTTCTCAGGCTTGATCACTTCCCATCGCAGTGAAAATGTGCGGAAATAATTATGATCCAAAAATCAAGTAAACCAGAAAATACAGTTTCATCATACAGAGCAATATGCTTATTGTGTTTATTTTCAAAAACATTTGAAAAAGTATTCTTACGAAGATTGTCGCCTATATTGGAAAATAAAAACATTATTCCAGACTCAATTTGGATCAATTTGGATTAAAACAGAATCATGGTATACCTGAGCACGTTACCGAATAGTGAATATTACTTTAGATGCTCTAGAGGATAAAATGTATTGCTCAGTTATTTTTCTTCACACACAACAAGCATTTGATCGAGTTTGGCATCAAGGGCTGCTCTACAACATTGAAACGTATCTTCCTGCACCGTACTCTATCTACTTTTAAAAAGTTGTTTAAATGAAAAACAGTTTTATGTAAAAGTCAATGATGAGAGTTCAGAACTGTATGGGATAAAAGCTGGAATACCACAAGGTAGCGTAGTACATTTTGTACACCATGTACACAGCAGATATGCCTGTAATCAACAACATACTGGTAGCAACGTATGCAGATGACACTGCAATTATTGCTGTACATGCTTCTCCTGTACAGCATCCTTATTTGTCCAAACTGAGCTAGATTTGTTGGACCAACGGCTACAAAAATGGAACATAAAGGTGAATACCTAAAAACCAAATCACGCAAAGTTTGCACGAGGTGACTATCCTCCAGTTATCATTAACGGAAATTCCATTCCTATGCGTGATTCAGTACGGTATCTCGTTACGGTCTTGGATAGACGCCGTACCTGTAAAGTGCATATTAAAAAAAAAAAAGGCTACATCTTAACATAAAACCCAAAAAGCTTTACTGGCTTCTAGGACCAAAGTCTCCAATTATAGGGCACTGCTAGCAATACAAATATTGAAATTCTCGAAAGATATCAATCCAAAACACTTAGGTTGATTACTAATGCAACGTGGTACCGCACTAATAATTCCATTCAAAGAGATCTTTCGATGTTCCAGTTAGAGAAGAAGTCAGAAAAACTAGTGATATATACCTAGAAAGGCTCAGCAACCACGTCAACCCTGTGGCTATTTCATGGCTAGACAGCACTAATAAAACTAAAACGATTAAAACGCAAGCATGTACTGGATCTACCATTCACAAACTAACTCCCCCTATTTCAACCAGCAGAAACATTAAAACAAATAAAATTGTAAATAAAAAAAAACTAAACATTCTTTTTGAAATCCCAAAGTTGTAACTAATATTCTTTTGTAAATAACTACATTAAATACTTTTCATTTATAAATATTAATCTTGTAAATAAAAGGTTAGGTTAGGTTAGGTTGGATGGGTCGCCCGCCCGAAGGCGGGTCGAAGGCCATATGGCCCATTGTGATACCCTTTATAAAGTGGCGGAAGATAGAGATAGGAAGAGAGATTAAAGAGTACAGATATACAGTGTAAGGGTATGGAAAATGAAAAGAAAAGAACAAGTGAAAAAGACCCCTTCGTCCGTTATGCGTCCCTCCTGAACCAGCCAGCTTCCCTCAAGAAGTCCGCAATGTCGCAGAGTGGAACGTCTACTATGCAGCCCAGGTTATTGAATAATCTTTGCCCTAGATATCTAAGGCGCGGCTCCTTCAGTCCTGGACTTTGATACAGCAAATGTTGCACTGACTCCTCCTCGTCCACATCCATACAGCTTCTACAGAAGTCAGCTCTCGGGACACCTATGCGTTTAGCCATTTGCCCAGTGAGTACTCCTAGTACTCCTATAAGTAGATTGATTGTCCCTTTACCAAAACCAAGGAGTGATTTCGTGGATTAGGCAAGGGCCATAGGATTTGAAATATTTTGGAAGAGGTCAGTTGCGTCCACCTTGTCCTTAATTTAAGATCAGCTGCCTCTTGAATCAGATTAGACAGCTCTGATAGAGGGATTCTAATATCAGTGTGCATCGTCCCGCTCAGAGAAACTGAGCCTTTCCGTGCACACACGTCAGCAAGCTCGTTTCTTTTGACCCCAATATGTCCTGGAACCCATATCAGCCACATGGTGTGCTGCCGGATCCGGTCGTGTGAATAATAACCAACGTTTATTGTATATTCTTATGGTATGTAACTCAGTGGAGCTACATGTCCGCTGTGATTTAAAATTAAGTTTAACAAATTTGCTTATTATCTTCGGATAGACTGCAAATAGATTGTAAATTGTAACTAAAAAAAAAAAACTATGAGTCGAGAAGACTGCTACCGAATTAGTTGGATGATGCTATTATCGAGTTGCGTAAGAAGGTGATCGAACGTATCAGAATGGATCAACAAAATCAGAGATTACAATTTAATAAGAGACGTTGCGAAGTTCAAACATAAATCCCTGGTAATTCTGTAATGATAAGACGTGATCCTGGTGGTAGTGGGGGAATCGGAATTGCCGAATGGCTGTTATTATGTTCCAGACTTTCCCGAGATACAGCGTACTCAGTGATATTATGAAGGAGTTGTTGCTGCCGATGATATTAAGCGAGTGAGGTCTCCTCCAGATGCTATTGAAGATGAACCAATCCCAAATACTTGGATTATCGTGAAGCGTAACTGAATCGAGGGCGATCCAATGGGAAGGTGGTCGAATGTCAGCTACTGGGAATTTTTGTACCTTAGTTTTTTATGTGTATCTTAATATGTATTTAATATTGCCATTATTTGCCAAAATAATGTTGCTATATTTTTGTTATGGTTAATTAATTTAAGTAGAACTTTTGAGATTTACAAGTTGTCTCTTCTTTGATGTCAATAAAAATTTTTTAATAAAAGACGCGCTGATTTGTTTTGTAATTTTTTTAATTGTGGTTGAACGTGTTAAAAAAATGGCAAAATAGTGCTAATTCCGTACCTATAGGTGCGAATCCAACTATCTGCCCAAAACTGAGGCCCATAGAGTGATATTGGGCTCTTGGAAAAATAGCCTGTGTCCAGCAAAAGTATCACTGAACGTATTATAAAAGCGCTTATGAGAAACCCCTAAAATTTTCGTGCAAAATAATTCATTTTGCAAAATGAATTTTGCGTCAGTTAGTTGTAATTTTATTAAAATCACTGGATTCCTTTAAAAGTTATTGCGATTTACTTTTTGTTCCTACGTACAAACCAATTTATTTTTAATATACGAATTTAATTTTTCATTTTGTTATGCCTTGACCCGAATTCGATGCAAGGACCTAAAGTTTCGTAGTTGAACGTCTTACCATTTCGTCCAAACCATTGTCAAAAATTGTATCTCAAATATAATTTTGTTTGAATCATTTCCAAATTCAAAAAAAATTTTTTTTAAACTTCCTGTAAATATTCTGTAAATAAAAATATCACAATGGTTTTGTACATGCAATTTTTTAACGGGTATTGGTCCAGATTTCTAGGTTTACATTCGCAATCTTTTTGACATACTTTTATTTGGCTCTCATTGTGTGTTTTTGTTTGTTTAAGGTGGGTTCTTCCAACTGAATCTTTACCTACTTCACGACTAGCTACAGCTCTGAAACTATCAGCATTTACCGAAAGTGGATGACAATACATTATTTAGTAATATTTAAAATTGTTTGGCCATTTTTTCTCCCGGTAAACTTGAAACCGTTTGTTGAGGCGGATTTTTATAATTGAATTTTCACCATTTTCACGTCCAGCTAGAGATTTTAAACTTTTAGCATTTATGTAAATAAATGAGCACACATTATTGTTGTATTATTTTTCTAATATAATTTGTATTGCCTTTATAAGTAAAAAAAATGTTAGTTGTGATATTAATAATGATATTTTGAATCACAAAAAGGACTTAATTATTTCAATTATATTATTTTAATTATTAGGTCCATGTTCAGACCTAGCCCCCGTACAAATAATCCCTCTGAGATCGACTTAAATTGCCGTAAAATCAAGATTATCATATAGATATCGTTCAAATTTGGTTAATGTGTATTTATTCCACATTACCCTCATATTTCACAATACCCGAACTTAGTTTTGTAATATGTATCTACCGAATTTTGTCAAATTTATATGTAACTATTTGTTTTTTTATTTAGGTATTATTAATTTAATTCAATAATTTTTAGTCTTTCTAGCATTGAAGATCGAAAAAGCAAAATGTTGACTATAGCTTACAACTGTTTTTCCTGTGCCAATTCTTTACAAAACTCAACTACAGGTCAGATTGATGGAAGTAATGATGCAAATGATGAAAAGTGGTTATGTCAATACATGCTTGGTAAAATATCTGAAAAAAGAAAAGAGGAACCGAAGGTCTATTTAAATCATTATTTTATGGTACTTATATCTTTTAACTACAATCAAATATAGGAAACATAATTTTCACATTGCTATTTTTTCTAATTAGGCGGCAAATTATTTATATGAATATAATGCAACTTATCCTATAAAAATAAACCACAGTAACCCCACTACGCTTTCAGTTGAAGCTTTAGAAGTTTTCTATCGCATCAATGCTGCGATTATTAAA
Source organism: Cordilura impudica (assembly GCA_963682025.1). Classification (NCBI taxonomy): domain Eukaryota; kingdom Metazoa; phylum Arthropoda; class Insecta; order Diptera; family Scathophagidae; genus Cordilura; species Cordilura impudica. Next base: position 43,355 of record CAVMKG010000105.1, on the reverse strand, counting down.
TATCTGGAACAGCAGAAAGAAATCTCTAGAAGTACTGGAGATCTATTTAATAAGATTTTAAAAAACCTATCAAATAGTCCATTTGCATACAATAAAGCAAAAATTGATGGTAAGTTGTTTTATAAGGAACTCAGGCTCCAACGAGAATAAAAACCTCTATTGACATAAAAAATGAAGATATGTCTTTTTATATCTACCTTAAATATTTATATATAATTTTCAAACAGTTTAGAGTAAAAGAAAAGAGTTTATTTAAAGTTTGCGGGTTGAGCTATTTTAAAAAATTATAACTAACGTCAAAATATCTTAACAAATATTATAATTTATGTATATTGTTCTTTCAGCTTCGAAAAGTGTTAAATTCGTTATATATTCTCTACATTAACTTATGTAACGTGATTCTCGAATTTGTAATTCAAATGATAGAAAAACGAGAAGATCGCTGACGTGAGATTAAACATTAAATCTTTTCATGAAAACATTGTTTTCAATTGTATTTTATAACGATAAATACTTTAAAAAAATTTAAGATTTACACTGATTTTGTCTTCTCCCGCAAAAAACTAAATGGAACAATTTTATCAGTACACATTTCAAACAAAACATTATACAAAGAGAGAATTCACAAAATAGAGTGTAGTAGCAAATTTTGTGTATTCATTGCTACAAAACGGACGTGTTGATAGTGTCGCTTTAATCAAAGCCGATATTTCAGTAGTGTTAAATAAAATCAAATAATAAAACAATTACAATTGAATATTTATTCTTGCAAGACATTGATATAAAAAACTTATAAAAAGCCGATCCAATTTTCTAATAAAAAAGGAAAATAATATCAAATTATATCTAATACTTAGAATTTTCATAAAACAAAACTGAAGAAAAAATCCTAACAAAAATGAGTGATTTGCAACAAAGCTCTCTGTGTGGAGCATGCAAAAAATCTCCCAACATCGGGAGACATCGTAAAATCTTATAGCTGTAATACTTTGTTTCATTATACTCCCTGTTCAAGTGTGTCAGAAAAACATATATAAATATGAATGCCGAAAGAATAGCTGCATGGAGATGTCATATATGATGATTTCATGTAAAAATCGAGATGCATTGTGAACCCGACCCCCTCAGATATCGATGAAATTTTGTTCATAGCTAAATTTGATCAATACAAACAAACACTCATTTTTAGAAATGACTGTTTTGGGATTTTTTGGGCGTGGCACAGTGGGAAAGTTTTCGAAAAAACGCGAAAATGGTCGAAAAGTACTCCATTTAAAATGCAATAACTCTAAATCGGCTGAACCGATTTCCATGGTCTTAGTATCATTAAAAAGATATTTTAACAGGCTTTATGACACGTTTGAAAAAAAAAATAAAAATACACTGTAAAAAATTTTATAACAAAAAGAAAATTTTAAATAACGAAAAAACCAAAAAGATCAAGGGATTTTTTACAGTGTATTATTTTTTTAGAAAGGTTTATCCTTCACCTATACCATATCCAAAAAGTAAAATGGGTTCTTTTTTAGTTTTTTTTATATAATTTTTTAATTAGTGTCACTTCTAGTAATACGTACCGAAAGTTTTTGAAATAATTCGAATAACAGCGAAAATATCAGCTCACATTCTTACACATTTACAAAATAGTTCAACAATTCTAACATTTTTTAAATGTTTACAAATAAAAAACCATCAACAATTGTTTATATTATTTGCCAAATGATTCTCGGTTGGTGGTTACCGTTTCCAGAACACATCTAATCGTTGTATTCCACTTTTTGTATATTATTTCTTCAGTTTGGTTATTTTCAAAATGTTTTAGCATATGCGTTTTTAGACTATTTAAATTTTTGAAGCAGTGACCACACATTGAAACGCACACTCGCTTTTTTGTATGTCACCATTACAATCAACGAATTTGAGAACATCTTTGTAGTCGGTAAATGTGCATTCTCCTTCAAAACAAAATGATTTTAAGCGACTTTTTTCAAACATCAATTTCATATTCTGATGCAATGTGCATACACAGATATTTTGCTGGTTTCCAACTCCAAGTTTCATACAATTTTTTGGCCTTAACATTGTAAATTTTGTAAAACCAACTTTGGCCAAGGGATGTTTTTTTCTAAATTCGTAGTAAGATTCGCGTAGTGAAGATAACATCAGTCTTTTTTGAACTTTTTCACGTAAGTTTCCTTGTTTAATAGTAATTGAATCTTGCGATCCTGGCATCATTCGGCTAAGTTCATCATCTTCATAAAATAATTTGACTGTGCTTAGAGTTTCGGTTGGTAAACTACGTCTGCTCATTTTTAAAAGATTGATATCTGCAAACTTCGTTTTAATCCTTTGGATATCTTTACTTTTTTTGATACAATCGTGAGATATATCATCCCCAAAACGATCTTTAATTTCTGCGTGACTCATATTGATTGGTAAGAGAGATAAAAGTTTTTGCTTTTCCAAAAGATTTGAGCTGTTCTCTATTTGATATTTGATGTTTTGCAAAATTTTTTCGTAAATGGCTTTGACGTTTTCAAGTTGCGCTGACAAATCAGATAATGGATCAGCTCCAAGTGAATCTGCTATATTTTCCAAAATTTGCACTGATTTTCTATTTCTGTATGCATCTCGTTTGATATATTTCCTTTTAAGAGGCGTCATTTGGTTTGGTAGATGCGGAATAATGTGATCATTTATATTTTCAATGAGTTCGTTGCTTTCGATGTTTGCATTACGGCTGGTACAAGTTGGAAATTCATTCAATTCTTCGCTAATTTCGTCGCTGGGCGTTATTGGTAAATAATTTGAGACTTCAATCTGCTCCACGTTGGATTTATTACGACTGCGCGCTTTTCTCAGTGTATTCCGGCAAGTTTCGCAAATACGGCTACAATGAATGTTGGCGACAGCTGGAAAATACTCAATTATATTAGCAGCCTCGTTCTCACTTATTTTACGAAGCGAAGCGCAACACTTATTAGATATTTTTATGCATCTGTACTTATTGTTTGAATTCATATTCACTCAAATTTTTAAAATATATGCGTAAAAATTGTAATGGGATATCTTGGCTTCTCGAAGCTGTTTATAATTATGAATTTCGGTACGTTTCACTTTTAAAATATGGACTTGTAATTTTCGCGTTCGTCGACACTTGTTGAATGAGTAAAATCGATCAATGCACTCCTATTTATACTGTGTATTGTTCAGTAGTTTACTGACAGGTAAATGCATATTTTTTTACGGTGGCTATATACCTGTTTCACCATGTGTGAGTTTTAAATTTTCGAATAATGACCACCCTTAAATGTGGGTTGAATTTCTGTAAAAAAGTCATACAGGTAGCCAACTGAAAAACCCAAATAATTAAAAATTACTTTGCTTACGCAATCATAAAAATTAAATAACCCTTTGTTTATTCCGTTTTGTTAATTCTGAGAATCATAAAAAATATGATCGAGGGTTTTTCCGAAAATTTTTGAAATTCATACCTTTACTCAATTGCGAATAAAAGCGAATTGAGTTGGCAAATCATGTGTTGTACTGTGTTATTTTACCTGTAAATATAAAATATAAGGGCAATTACTAGAAGTGACACTACTTAAAAAATTATATAAAAAAACTAAAAAAGAACCCATTTTACTTTTTAGATATCGTATAGGTGAAGGATAAACCTTTCTAAAAAAATAATACACTGTAAAAAAACCCTTGATCTTCTTGGTTTTTCCGATATTTAAAATTTTCTTTTTGTTATAAAATTTTTTACAGTGTATTTTTATTTTTTTTCAAACGTGTCATAAAGCCTGTTAAAATATCTTTTTAATGATACCAAGATCATGGAAATCGGTTCAGCCGATTCTGAGTTATTGCATTTTAAATGGAGCACTTTTCGACCATTTTCGCGTTTTTTCGAAAACTTTCCCACTGTGCCACGCCCAAAAAATCGCAAAACAGTCATTTCTAAAAATGAGGGTTTGTTTGTATTGATCAAATTTAGCTATGAACAAAATTTCATCGATATCTGAGGTGGTCGGGTTCAAAATTTCAGTTTTATCTTGATTTTTAAATGAAATTCATCATATGCAAAGGCAATAAACAACCTAATCAAGTCATGCCAGCGAGACGATGATGTCGATCGGGACGATGACTCTAGTAAGGAGGAGAGCATCAAACGTTTTAAAGATTCTCTCTCTTTAGAGGTTATCAACTCTAAAATATGTACATTTCAATCAGGCACAAAATTAGACACATCACAAACAAAAATACATGAATTACATAATGCACTGTCAACAATAACAAGCACCCTAACAAATCTAGCAGCACAAGTTGGTGAACTCTACGAATAAGACAAATAAAGCACAAAACAAATTAACGAAATGGACATATAAACAAATTGGAGCAGCAAGCCATCGGTAATAACATTGAAATAAACAACATCGTGCCTAAAGAGAAGCCTGCAGATGTAGTCATTAAAAAAATTGCAGACTCGTTATCTGTCGATATTTGCAGCTAAGATATCAATAGCGCTTATCGTCTAAAAAATAATGAGAATAAAATAATAATACAGTTCTCAACCCTTAATAAAGAAAGAGAACTAATGGAAAAAATGCGTGCTCATAGAGTCAACGCCAATGTCCTAAATGGTGAAAACGACAACAACATCAGCGGCAACAATAACAATAATCCAACAGACGCAAATAAAAACAAAATCTTTATATACGTAAATGACCACCTAACAGCAAACAACCGGCGACTACTTTGGTTAGCAAAAACCAAAGCCAAAGAATGCAAGTGGAAATTTGTATAGGTCCGCAATGGTAGTATTTTTGCCCGGAAAATTAAAAATTTTATCATTAGCAATGCAGCCGATATTGACTGCATCACTCCAGCAATTTAAAAAATAAACAAAAACTTTTTTTCTATTTTAGTTAAACAAACAAAACATAAATACAGTTTTCAATAATTAAAAAACATTTTTCTATTGCTGTTTTTATAAAAAATGAATAATTCATAAAAATCAACATTAAATAACTTTAACCAAATAAACGAAAAACTTTTTAGTTATCCCTTCTCAGTAACCCTGCTTTGATAACCTACGTCCGAGAGACGTATTGTTTTTACTAAATTTTTTTTTTTTTTTTTGATTTTATAAGAAGTCTGAAATTGTTAAATTTTTGTTATTTGAATAAAAAAAGTAAAAAATGCATTTAAATAATAAGGAAATATATAAAGAATGCATGTGAGTACAAAAAAGTTATAAAATAGTTGTAAAAATGCTGTCACCATACAGAAAAACTATGAGACGTCCCACAGACGTATGATTTTTGATTTGCAGAAAAGAATTTCTCGAAAACAATTTCCCGAAATTACAATTTCTCGAACACAATTTTCCGAAACGACAATTTCCCGAAATTACAATTTCCCGAACACAATTTCCCGAAATTACAATTTCCCGAACACAATTTCCCGAAACTACAATTTCCCGAAATTACTATTTCTTCAAAGAGCTTGTTGATGGCATATGACAGTCCAATAAATAGGTCCGGATGACGAGGGAGGATGGAAGAGGAAGGGCGCGGTGCGGGATGGGGGAATTATTTTTTCAAGAAGTCGTATACTCGGGAAATTATTTTTTCGAGAAATAGTATGCAGCAAGTTTTTTCTATTGGGGAAATCAAGAATATATGGGGAGTTGTAAACTAAAAATAGGGAAATTGTAATTTCGGGAAATTGTTTTCGGGAAATTGTAATTTCGGGAAACTGTAATTTCGAGAAATTGTAAGTTGGGGAAATTGTTTTCGGTAAATTTTCTGTATTTGGGATATAATTTTCGGGAAATTGTTTTAGGGAGATTTTCCGTAAAGGATGGTTATCATCTCAGCAACTTACAATAGGGTTATGAAAGCAGGGTTAATATATGAATATTCGATCACTCCGTACAAATTTTACTTCTTTTTTAACCAGCGTACGAAACATAATAAACAAAATCGAAATCGTAATATTCGTGGAGACAAATATAAGTAACGATGAGAACAACCTTTATAATATTCATCGTTTCAACTCAATTTTTTTAAATAGATCTGATGAACAAGGAGAGAAAAGGGCAGAAGGAGGTATTGCTATATACATTAAGGAACATATAACTTATACAAAAATCTCTACAACAACACTTTCATTTGAATCCCTACATGTAAACATAAACATCCACAATAACACTCTTTCCCTTCTCTCAATATATCGTCCACCATCTCAAAATGTTACAGCTTTTACAACTGAGATGACGACATCATAAACACAATAAAACAGAAACAGGAGATAATAGTAGTTGGAGCTATTAACATTAATATAACAAACGAAAACCTCAAACAACTAAATACCTAGACATGAGTCCAATTCACAATCTTGTATATTTGAGATTGCATATTTGTGCAATAGCAAATATATACTATCAATTTTGAGCGATCTTTTTTTGGTGTAGTTTGCAACACTAATTGCAAAGCAAAACATTCACAGCTGCTTAATACAAAAAAAATTTACAGCTGATTGATAAAAAGAACTATTTTTTTATTGATATTTTGGTTTCAAGAAAATTTAATTATGTCTAAAGGAAGTTTTAAAGAACAATTAATGGACTCTGTAATAGACAAAGCTGTGAAAGAGATTATATTCAACGAAGGTATGAAATATTCTACGCTAAATTTGATTTGATAACAATTTTTTTTTATTAGATATGGAGAGTGACAATGAAGCAGTGGAAGCAGTTTTAGATGAACTGACAGACAATTTATCTATTGTTATGGAATACCGTCGAGGGTAGTACCCAAGTCAGGTATTTGGCGCAACAATATTTTGACAACGATGGATGAAAATAGATTTCGGCAAATGCTAAGAGTAAATAGGAGTCAGTTTACGTTGTTATGCGATTTAATAAGTAAAGATCCAGAGTTTAATAAAGCTCACTCTTGTAAGCAGTTTTCTATCGAATTGCAACTTGCAATAGTACTTTTCCGCTTAGGGTCATCAGGAGAAAGTGCTTCATTTAGGAAAATTGCAACTGTTTTTGGAATTGGAGATGGCGGAACTATATCTATAATAACGAAGAGAATCTTTAAAGTATTCTTGCGTCTATAATCGGACTATATTTACTGGCCAACCGAGACTGAGCGACTCAAAATCATATCAGATACATTTGATGAGCTTCCGTTCTGTATTGGGTATATTGACGGCCCTGAGATCAAATTGGCAGAATCGCCAATTGAAATCCATACGTCGTACTTCTCCAGAAACCACATATATTCAATAAAAGCGCAAGTAGTTTGCGACTTCAAACGTAAAATTCGACATGTGGTGGTTGGTCACCCTGGAAGCTGGCACGCTGCTCGTATATATAGAAATAGCTCACTATGTTTACACAAAGAACAATATTTTTCTTCACATCAGTGGATAGCAGGAGATTCAGCCTACCCTCTATCCAAAACAGTAATTACGCCTTACAGAAGCAATGCTAGACAGCTTGATAGGAATTCGCGAATTGCTTTTAATTTACGCCATAGCAAATATCGGGTTAGAGTTGAGCACTGTTTTGGACTTACGAAAGAAAGATTTTGTAGTCTTAAACAGCTCAGAATGCGTCTTGCCGATAAAAAAAGAGCCATAAATTGTGTTGCGACTGGTTTCTTATTTGCTGCATACTACATAACATTTTAATAGATGATTGTTCGAGCTTGGATGACAAAAATTTATTTCAGGAGACCACAACGGAAGATTCTAGTGATCCTGAAGATTCAAACAATTCAGGGGAAATATTCAAAAATATATTTTCTTAAATTCATTTGAAACCATTTATTAAACAAAATCAAAAAAATACATACGTACATTAATATTCATATTAATATTAATTTAATATTATATATATTCGAAAGAAACGTTCTTTCGCATTTACAAAAACAGTCACTTATACAAAAGAAACCATAAAACAAACAAATATATAATAAACATAACATTAAAAAAAAAAACAAAAATTAGTAAATTCATTTATAAATCTTAATAGAAACGTTAAAAAGGCACTTCCGACTTCATTGGTATGTGAGCTTGTGTAATATTAATAATATTTAATGAAAAAACTATTTTTCTGTTTGACACTTATATATTATTTCTATTTCAAATTTTTGTACACGCTCCTCTTTTCCAATTGTAAAATTTAAAATTTTTCTTTTTTTCTAGCTGTAAAACTTTAAAATTAATTTCATTCTTTACTTTTTCTTCTTCTAACTTCAATTTTCTATCACTCAAATCAATCTCCTTCTCATGTTTTTCTTTTCCCCATTCTAATCTAATTTTAAACATTTCTGTTCTATCCGCTTGGAAGGCGGCAAGGTGGGCAACTGATGACTTCGGTGCATTTTTTTTTTAAATTTTTCTGCAAAGTCTTTGCCTTTTTTCGAAACACTTTGCGTAAAATCGCCTGATGCTTGCGCTGGAGAGCTTACTCGATTAGTAATCAAATTGGAGGGAGACGGAATGTCTTCTATTTCTTCTACTATAAACGAATTGTCTATATCAACATAGTCTATATCGATATGTACATTCGGTTCTATTACTTCGGTCAACACTTCATCTTCTGCTACCATGTTTCCACTATCTACAACAACGTAGTCACCATTGACATTTTTTCTCCAAAAATTTGGTTTAATTGTTTGTAGTGTGGACACATTTGTAGAATTTTGCCTGAAATGTAATAACTTAATAATACAATCCTACATATTTCAAATGTATTAACTTACTTCAACGCTAGTAGTTTCTGCATCCGAAGCAAGCGTAGATTGACGCACCGTAGATTGACGCAAATCATTAGCCTTTTTGAAGGAAGCTTTCAAATATCTCACCTTCCATCGTATAAGCTCCCATGTTGCATTAATTTCATCCATCTCTATAAGTTTTTTATAGAATATTTGGGCTGTTGGTGCCTATTATTAAATATAAAATTATTTTTGGCAAAATAAAATCTGTCAACCAAGCCGGCTACAGCAGGAATATTTGTAACAGACTTTGTTAACACTTGTTTTTATTACCTCTATTTCTGGAGCATCTTGAAGATAATTGAGAATCTTCCTTATGTCTTCATCGGACCATTTTTTGTTTGGCTTACACCTTTTTACACTTTTTTAAATTTTTTGCTGCTCCATAATATTTTTTTCACTTTTTCTTGTATTCTTCGTTTGTTATTGTCAGCATATAACGAAGTCGAGTCGAGTGAAACCGGCATTCAGTAGCCGCCGACTTTTTTTTGGTTGCTTGTTTGCCCGCCGAATTAATTTTTTGCATTTTAGTCAATTGAAATATACAAATAGCGGAAAATAGTATATTTGGTACATTATGTATCTTAATGATATATACATATTAAAAGGATTTTTTTCTCTTTAGATTTGACTTCTTTCTTTTTATAATAATTAAATTAATTAAATAGAACAAAATTTAATCTCCGCCGCCGACGATTTTGACTAGACTTCGCCCTTTGACCGCCAATTTGCACATAAGTATTGCAAAGGCAGAGGAAATATAAACTACGGTTATAAGTGTTGCATATCAGCAAAACCGTTGCACGTGCATTTCTGTATATTTTGTTAGTGTATAGGAAAAATGTGCAATACCAATTTGCAAATGCTACGACGCAAGGCCATATGCACAGGATTGTGAACTGGGCTATGGTATTGTCAAATGGATTTCAATGCATGATTAACGAAAGCACACGAGTCGATGTAAACCAGTGCTGTTCATTTCGTAGAACAATTGTTCATGCTCAACTCACATGTATTCTTACGCTCCATTTAGTTGTCACTGAAACAGCGACGAATGAGGACGTGTGGGGATGCATGCTGATTTTTTTTAATGCACCGAAAAAAATTATTAGTAATATACGAAAAATATTTTATGAGTAGAAATATATTTGGTAATTTGTTATAAAACATGTAAGGAAAATAATTTAAATGATAATTTAATTGTTGAAAAATTACAAGAATCGTTGATCAAATTGGAAACCAAGATCGACAAATAAAAATTGTGAACATTTTTTTTTTTCAGATTTAAAATTTATTTGTTCTAAATAACGTAACGCATTAAGTTCTGCAAATTTATAAAATGTTTTACGAATACACAATTGTCGCGAAAGAATAAATATTGAAAAATTTATAATACAAGATCTATAATACTAAAACCTCGATTTGCGTCGTTTCGATTTGCGTCGTTTTCGAAGTTGCGTCGTTCTTGAATTTTCGTGATTTCAAAGTTGCGTTGTTAAGATTTTTATTTGCGTCGTAAAATTTTTATTTGTGTTACTTAAATTTTATATAAAGGAGATTTCCCTTTGAATTCTGTTGGAATGCAAGGAAATGTTTTATTTTAGTACTAATTAACAAAATATTTATGTATAGGAAAATTAATTTCGATTTGCGTCGTCTTTTTTGGGTCCTAATTAACGACGCAGATCGAGGTTTTAGTATAATAGAACTATTAAAAAACGAATTTATTTATTTTAAAAATTAAAATGATTTTAAAAATTTGAGTCTGATCGTTGATTCATTCACTGAATGTATTTTTTTCCTTCCAAAAAGTGAATTTTTTAATTTTTTTTAACAGGATAATATATTAAAAATATTTTAATATGTAAATACAATGAAATCATTAATATTCATTGAAAAAATCTAAAACTTTTTGTTTTTTATAGAATGAAAAAAACCCAGCCTAATGTATATATGTATTTATTTTTTTCCTGTCAAAAATTGAATTGTTGTTTAATATTTATTTCTTTAAAACAGTTTTACGCACAACATTAACAGTTTCATATTTTCAATAAAAAATAAATTCATACAGAGACTAACACTGCTATTAACCCATTGAACATTTCTTACAGTGCAATTCTTACTTTCTCACCAACACAATTACATTTTTATTTCTGAACGCCACTGATGTAAACAGAAACACAGCTACGTACATTGATCGCCCGTTTACAAAAAACAATGCTGTAGCAGCAGTGATAACAACAACAATATCAGACCATTACTCTCGTTTCTGTTGTTTGTACGAAGAAGAAAATAATCAGGGTGTGGAAACCTACGTTTGCGAAGGGCCACAAATAATAAATTATAAAGTCAACCAAAATATAGAAAATACAAATTGGAACAACTTAATTCAACGTTACTCAGACACAAATAATTTATACATAAATATGTATGAACTATTTTGCTCAATTTATGACAGCTCAAAAAAAAAAAGTTAAAAGTCATATGAATCAAGATCAAAAATTCCATGGATTAGTGATGAGTTAATCAAAAATTGTGATAGTCGGGATAAACTCTATAAAAGATGGTTAAACAATAGAAGTAACAAAAAATATGAAATAGAATACAAAAAATTTAGAAATTTACCGAATAAAAAATAAAAAATTAATTTATTGAAAATCGGAACAATATGCGTGTAGCTAAGAAATAAAATTATTGATAAAAAGTAATATCAATGATATTATCACGAAAAACTTTAAAAATTAAAACTTAGACACTGTTTTGCAAAAATTTGAACTACACTTTAAAGAAAACGTTAATTAAATAATACATAATTGCGATATCAAAACATCAAAAAACATAGAAATAACAATACAAAATTCAATATACATTGCTCATACTAACGAAGAAGAAATATGCAATATTTTAAAAAGCCTAAATATTAAGAAAGGTGCTGGAATCGATGGCATACGACCAAAAATATAAAAAACAACGCAAGTATTTTAACACCCCATAATCATAATAATAATCATAATCATAATCATAATCATAATCATAATCATAATCATAATCATAATCATAATCATAATCATAATCATAATCATAATCATAATCATAATCATAATCATAATCATAATCATAATCATAATCATAATCATAATTATAATCATAATCATAATCATAATCATAATCATAATCATAATCATAATCATAATCATAATCATAATCATAATCATAATCATAATCATAATCATAATCATAATCATAATCATAATCATAATCATAATCATAATCATAATCATAATCATAATCATAATCATAATCATAATCATAATCATAATCATAATCATAATCATAATCATAATCATAATCATAATCATAATCATAATCATAATCATAATCATAATCATAATCATAATCATAATCATAATCATAATCATAATCATAATCATAATCATAATCATAATCATAATCATAATCATAATCATAATTGTTTGATAAAAAATTTAAGTTAATAAAAATAACTAAAAAGAACTATCAACGCACTGTATTAATGTTGTTTATTTATTGGTTCAACTACGACTAACTTTCTTAAAACTAATTTACAATATATATATGACGATCACAAGACAAAGTAAATAACAAACTACTTAACGAAAAGAACAGTTAACTCTCACTCAATAACATGAGAGACGTATGTATATTGTGTTAGCGTACCAACAGTGTTTGTTGTTGGTTAGCTAACTACAATATACAACACGTAAACAAGTAGGGAAAGGGATAGACAAACGACAAAACAATAACAGTGACGACACCATCAACAGTGATGGCACCCTGATTGGTGATCTGACCCGACATTCTCCCCCCGTTGAAAGGTCTGCATTTCAAAAGTCTTCATTAGAGGGTAAAGGAGCCACTTTATGTATGGGTCGTCTATATAAGCCGCTTGCTGATTTTAATTCTACTACTCGAACTTTTCCATCGGAACCAGTGAAAGTCTGAGTAACTCGAGCAAGTGGCCATCGTTGTGGTGGAGTATTATCTTCATGAATAATGACTAGTTGTCCAACCTTGATGTTCGGCTGTGGCTTGAACCATTTTGATCGTTGTTGGAGCGATAGAAGATAATCACGGGACCACATTCGCCAAAATTGTTGTTTGAGAAATGAAATTTGCTGCCATCGAGTTAAAGTGGGTAGTTTTGTCAAGTCAAAATGTTGATCAGGAACAGAAATTAAAGATGAGCCAATTAGGAGATGACCAGGGGTGAGAGCTTCGCCATCATTGGGGTCATCTGACATTGGAGCAATTGGTCGCGAATTTAGAATTGCTTCTATCTCAACGACAAGTGTTTGAAGTTCTTCGAACGAAAGACGAGCTTGAGCAACATTTTTTATTAAAAGCGTTTTAGCTGATTTAACCGCCGCCTCCCATAAACCACCGAAATGTGGAGCCCGAGGCGGGATAAAACTGAATTCAAAACCACTTTGAATGGAAAAAGATTTGAGCTTAGAGACGACTTCGTCACAAAACAACTTATTTGTAAGTTCCTTTAGCTTATTATGAGCACCGGAGAAATTGGTTGCGTTATCACAAACGATGCGTTGCGGTAAGCCGCGCCTTCCAACAAACCGCTTTAAACATAATAAGAAATTATTCGTGGAGAGATCCGAAACCAGCTCCAAGTGAGTTGCCTTTGAGCCAAAACAAACAAAAACTGCGATATATGTTTTATATGGCACCTTTCCACGAATTCGATACGAGGTTAAAAACGGACCACAAAAATCGACACCAGTAATTAGAAATGGGCGTTGTGCTCTTAAACGATCGACTGGTAAATTACCCATTATTTGTCCCATCAATTTAGGCTTGTAGTGGAAGCAGTGTACACATTTTCTAATGACCTTTCTAACTACTTCTCGAGCATTTATTATCCATAGCTTTTGTCGAATAAGTCCAAGTAATACCTTTGGGCCAGCATGTAAATGAATGCGATGCAAATGCTCAATATAAAGTATTATAAATCGATGATCTTTTGGCACTAAAGCTGGAAATCGAACATCATAGGGGATGGGTGCATTGGACAACCTACCGCCGACTCGAATCAGCTTAACTTCTTTGTTATTAAACTTAGTTTTTTGAATAAACGGAGCCAATTTCTGTAGCGATGGTTGAACTAAATTATTGTTTGAAAGAGCAATGATTTCATCAGCAAAATTGATACTCTGTATATAAGATATTATTGTCCAAAAAGTAATTTCCAACTCTGAAGCTTGGAGGTGAACAATATCAATTGCCTTTAAAGATCGATTTACAGGGGATCTATTAAAAATACGGAAAATGTAAGTAAATATTCGAACAATTGTATAATATGAAGAATGCTTATCGATAATATTGTCAAAAATAGAAACAGGTGGTTCATCCTTTATACAAGTAAATACAGCTGCCTTTCTTCTCTCCAAAATTTCTGTATCGTTGAACTCCTGGTAACCGGGCCAACAAGAAGCGTCTTCGAGTAGAAATTGAGGGCCATTAAACCAAATTGTTGTTGGTAATTCTTCTGCGCTGCAGCCACGAGATACAATGTCTGCAGGATTACTTTTCGAAGGAACATGTCGCCATTGAACTTCTCTAGTTAGTTCCTGAAGTTCTGAAATTCGGTTTGCCACAAAACAATTCAGTGTTGATGAATGTAGTTTTAGCCACTGTAGAACAATTTTCGAGTCTGTCCAAAAGAAAATAAGAGATACAAATTTAGATATTTTGGTTTTAATTTTGGACCATGTTTTACTGAGCAAAACTGCAGCACATAATTCCAGACGAGGTAAAGATTGAGTTTTTATGGGAGCTACTTTTGATTTGGCAATTAACAAAGTCGTTCTGTAAGAGCCATTTATACAAACACGATAATATATACAGCACCCAAATGCGCGTTGGGATGCGTCTGCAAATCCATGTATTTCGCCGAGTGTATTTTCTGAAGTCAAAACATAACGAGGTACTTTAATGTTGTGTATATTCGATAAATCGTCTTTTATTTGAATCCAAAGTTTTACGAGGTTAGAGTTGATAGTTTCATCCCAACCGATGTTTTGTACCCACATTTCTTGGAGCAACACCTTGCAGCGAATAACGATAGGGCTTAAGAGACCAAGCAAGTCAAATATCTTTGCTACTATGGACAAAATTGACCGTTTGGTGGGGCAACTTATGTCGGGAAATTCGAAACGAAACAAAAAGTTATCTTGCCTTGGATTCCAGGACATGCCGAGAGTTTTAGTGATTTCATTTTCACTTGTTTTTATTGTGACTTCTTCATCTGCATTTGAAATAAAGTCAATACAATTACTATTCCATTTGGCCAGCTGAAGGCCATGTAGTTGTAAAATTTTCATAATTTCATTTTTTTTCAAATTTAAATCTTCGAAATTGTCGGCGCCAGTAAGAACGTCATCTACGTATAAATCCTCACGCAATACTTGTGAGCCAACTGGATATGATGATATATATTTATCAGCTATAAAAAACAAACTTCGAATTGCTAGGAAAGGAGCCGCTGATAGCCCATATGTAACAGTATTAAGTTGAAATACTTTTAGTTTGTCTTCTCTATTAGCTCTCCATAGAACCAATTGGAATTTACGATCGCGTTCATCGACAAGAAACTGACGGTACATTTTAGATATGTCCGCGGTGAGAGCAAATCTATTTAAACGAAATGAAAATAATGTTGTTATCAAATCTTGTTGTATTGTAGGCCCAACCATGAGTGTCTCATTCAACGAATAATTCGTTGAAGTACGGGCCGACGCATCAAAAACTACACGAAGTTTTGTAGTGGTACTTTGTGGCTTTATGACACAGTGATGTGGTATAATATAGTAAGGGTGTGTTAAAGACAAATTGTAGGGTGACATATGACCCAATGCCATATATTCGTTCATAAAATCGACATACATTGATTTTAAATCAGAATCGCGTTCTAATCTGCGTTCTAGCGATAAAAAACGTCTACGAGAAATTTCAAAAGACTCACCCAAACAATCCGGACTAATTTTGAAAGGTAATCTGACTGCAATACGACCGTCAGCATTAATATTTACATTATTTACAAAATGTTCTTCACAGCGTTCTTCTTCTGCAGTAAATGTTTGGGAACCACTGGTGTACTCTTCTACTTCCCAAAATCTTTTCAAAGTGTTGTCTAAAACTTCTGTTGACGAATCGATTGCCAAGTTGCACGTAAGAGCTGTAGAAGCAGATTGAGAGTTGTATTTTCCACCAACAACCCATCCAAAAACTGTATTAATCAAACAAGGCATGCCTTCTCCTAATGATATACGTCCATCGAGCAATAAATCAAAAAATACCTCACTGCTTATCAACAAATCGATTTTTTGAGGCTTGAAGAACGATGGGTCAGCTAATTCAATCGTTTCAGGAATTTTCCAATTTGATGTCGTAATAAATTCACCAGGCTGTTGAGCAGAAATTGATTTTGTTACAGCAAAGGTTGAGGACCACTGGAACGGGCATACGCGTGATTTAATCGTAGCTGCGACAGAAAATTTGATTTTCGTTCGGACTTCACGGATACCAGAAACATCTTGAGAATTTGGACGAAATTGTAGCTTGAGCCTTTTCGCAACTTCTTCTGTAATAAAATTGATTTCAGAACAGGAATCAAGTAGTACTCTTACCGGTTGAAATGATCCATATATGTCTTTAATGAGAACAACAGCAGTTGGTATTATTGCCCTCTTAAACGAACGAGCTACTAATGACACAGGATTACCATGGGTAGTTGAGAGCTTTTGGTTTTGGCCAAGATTTGTCGATGATGTTCCAGATTGATCGGGAACCATGAAAATATGAAGCGTTGAATGGTGTGAAGACTGGCAAACTCGACACCGAGATTTAGAGGGACATTTCGAAACCAAATGACCCTTTTGAAGGCAATTTATGCAATTTCCATTACGTTTTACAAAGTTAAACCGCTCCGACACTACGAGCGACAAAAATGAGGTACAGGTTGCAATATGATGTTCATTGCTGTTGCAATATGAACAAGTTGAATTTGTGTTCGAATTCACAAAGGTATTTACAGGTCGACTGACGTTCGATTTTGGTTTGAAACCACTATGCTTATGATTTGAATCACTTTTCTTACCATGACTTTCCAAAAATTGACAACGATGGCTCAATATATTGTAGCAGGTGTCCCAAGATGGTAGTGATTTAAATTCCTGTTTTTCGTCATAATTTTCTCTGGATCCGTCATCCAGCTTTGACAAAACAATATGAATTATTATTGCATTCATGACGTCCATTTCCGAACCAAGCGATAAAAGCGAACCACGAATCGCCGAAACAGTATCAATGATGTTACGTAATGAGATACAATCACCCTTGGACATTTGAGAAACATTAAAAAGAGCAGTAATATGTTCAAGAAAAATTAATACCTTATTGTCATATCGTTCCTGTAACCGCTCCAGAGCCTTGGGGTAATTCTCATCAGTTACCTGGAATGGTTCCACTACAGCTAAAGCAGGGCCAGAAAGGCAATTCAATAAATAATTGAACTTATCAACAGCAGTGATCGATGAATTCTCATGGACCATATTATTAAACGTTGTAATAAATCTTTTGTAGTCGCCATACTTCCCAATCAAATCGTGGCAACTTCAACGATGGCAATCTGCTTTGATGTAACACTCCCGACATTGAAGCGTTCAAAAAACTATGTTCTGCTGAAGTTGAGCAACGACTTTTATTTATATGAGACAACAACTTTGCTTTGGCAGCGATGAAAACTTCTTCTAAATCACTTCGATAATTATCGTTGGGGCTTAATTTTTCAATTTGTCCTTGTATATGACAAATTTCCTTAAAATAAGCTTCTAAAATTTGCATCCGACATTGCAAAATGGTTGAATCAACTTTGTCGCCATCTTTTTCATTTTTCTTTTGTAGGTTAGTTATGTTTCGTTTCATAGTGGATCTTTGTTGTTTCAACGAAGCTAAGTCTGAGCCACTAGTATTAATAGTTTCATCATCATTGTTAGCCATTTTGAAAAATCAAAAATTTTACAATAAAAATTACAAAGAACCACTTCGGAATTGAAACACTTATTTACTTTCTATGTAAATGAAAAAACGCGATTTTATTTTTATATATGTACCACTTATGTATTTATAATAACGGCACTGTTTAAAATTTCCAAATTTTAATATATATAAAAATTCCACAAAAGGGCTAGAAAATTGTTGAAATATCACCCAAATTAATTCGATGAGCAAACGAAGACAAATTGTTTTATTTACAAAATTAAAATTTTATAATTTAATTCTGTTTCCAAATTGTTATTGACGGCAGTGGTTAATGTCGGCTTAAAAAACTTCGAAACGAAAATGTATGTATATCAGCAACTGTAACACCTAAGTTATCTCCAACGACGATAATGAGAACTGCGTGGCACAATTGTTGCATATATCAAAAATGTCTTTTTTTATTTTGTAGTGGCTCTACGGGCCAATTAGTTTTTTATCCGAATAAAAATTAAATTGAAAATTTAAATTTAATTAAACACTGACCGTCCTGTCACGGTCGCCAAAAATGTTTGATAAAAAATTTAAGTTAATAAAAATAACTAAAAAGAACTATCAACGCACTGTATTAATGTTGTTTATTTATTGGTTCAACTACGACTAACTTTCTTAAAACTAATTTACAATATATATATGACGATCACAAGACAAAGTAAATAACAAACTACTTAACGAAAAGAACAGTTAACTCTCACTCAATAACATGAGAGACGTATGTATATTGTGTTAGCGTACCAACAGTGTTTGTTGTTGGTTAGCTAACTACAATATACAACACGTAAACAAGTAGGGAAAGGGATAGACAAACGACAAAACAATAACAGTGACGACACCATCAACAGTGATGGCACCCTGATTGGTGATCTGACCCGACAATAATCATAATCATAATCATAATCATAATCATAATCATAATCATAATCATAATCATAATCATAATCATAATCATAATCATAATCATAATCATAATCATAATCATAATCATAATCATAATCATAATCATAATCATAATCATAATCATAATCATAATCATAATCATAATCATAATCATAATCATAATCATAATCATAATCATAATCATAATCATAATCATAATCATAATCATAATCATAATCATAATCATAATCATAATCATAATCATAATCATAATCATAATCATAATCATAATCATAATCATAATCATAATCATAATCATAATCATAATCATAATCATAATCATAATCATAATCATAATCATAATCATAATCATAATCATAATCATAATCATAATCATAATCATAATCATAATCATAATCATAATCATAATCATAATCATAATCATAATCATAATCATAATCATAATCATAATCATAATCATAATCATAATCATAATCATAATCATAATCATAATCATAATCATAATCATAATCATAATCATAATCATAATCATAATCATAATCATAATCATAATCATAATCATAATCATAATCATAATCATAATCATAATCATAATCATAATCATAATCATAATCATAATCATAATCATAATCATAATCATAATCATAATCATAATCATAATCATAATCATAATCATAATCATAATCATAATCATAATCATAATCATAATCATAATCATAATCATAATCATAATCATAATCATAATCATAATCATAATCATAATCATAATCATAATCATAATCATAATCATAATCATAATCATAATCATAATCATAATCATAATCATAATCATAATCATAATCATAATCATAATCATAATCATAATCATAATCATAATCATAATCATAATCATAATCATAATCATAATCATAATCATAATCATAATCATAATCATAATCATAATCATAATCATAATCATAATCATAATCATAATCATAATCATAATCATAATCATAATCATAATCATAATCATAATCATAATCATAATCATAATCATAATCATAATCATAATCATAATCATAATCATAATCATAATCATAATCATAATCATAATCATAATCATAATCATAATCATAATCATAATCATAATCATAATCATAATCATAATCATAATCATAATCATAATCATAATCATAATCATAATCATAATCATAATCATAATCATAATCATAATCATAATCATAATCATAATCATAATCATAATCATAATCATAATCATAATCATAATCATAATCATAATCATAATCATAATCATAATCATAATCATAATCATAATCATAATCATAATCATAATCATAATCATAATCATAATCATAATCATAATCATAATCATAATCATAATCATAATCATAATCATAATCATAATCATAATCATAATCATAATCATAATCATAATCATAATCATAATCATAATCATAATCATAATCATAATCATAATCATAATCATAATCATAATCATAATCATAATCATAATCATAATCATAATCATAATCATAATCATAATCATAATCATAATCATAATCATAATCATAATCATAATCATAATCATAATCATAATCATAATCATAATCATAATCATAATCATAATCATAATCATAATCATAATCATAATCATAATCATAATCATAATCATAATCATAATCATAATCATAATCATAATCATAATCATAATCATAATCATAATCATAATCATAATCATAATCATAATCATAATCATAATCATAATCATAATCATAATCATAATCATAATCATAATCATAATCATAATCATAATCATAATCATAATCATAATCATAATCATAATCATAATCATAATCATAATCATAATCATAATCATAATCATAATCATAATCATAATCATAATCATAATCATAATCATAATCATAATCATAATCATAATCATAATCATAATCATAATCATAATCATAATCATAATCATAATCATAATCATAATCATAATCATAATCATAATCATAATCATAATCATAATCATAATCATAATCATAATCATAATCATAATCATAATCATAATCATAATCATAATCATAATCATAATCATAATCATAATCATAATCATAATCATAATCATAATCATAATCATAATCATAATCATAATCATAATCATAATCATAATCATAATCATAATCATAATCATAATCATAATCATAATCATAATCATAATCATAATCATAATCATAATCATAATCATAATCATAATCATAATCATAATCATAATCATAATCATAATCATAATCATAATCATAATCATAATCATAATCATAATCATAATCATAATCATAATCATAATCATAATCATAATCATAATCATAATCATAATCATAATCATAATCATAATCATAATCATAATCATAATCATAATCATAATCATAATCATAATCATAATCATAATCATAATCATAATCATAATCATAATCATAATCATAATCATAATCATAATCATAATCATAATCATAATCATAATCATAATCATAATCATAATCATAATCATAATCATAATCATAATCATAATCATAATCATAATCATAATCATAATCATAATCATAATCATAATCATAATCATAATCATAATCATAATCATAATCATAATCATAATCATAATCATAATCATAATCATAATCATAATCATAATCATAATCATAATCATAATCATAATCATAATCATAATCATAATCATAATCATAATCATAATCATAATCATAATCATAATCATAATCATAATCATAATCATAATCATAATCATAATCATAATCATAATCATAATCATAATCATAATCATAATCATAATCATAATCATAATCATAATCATAATCATAATCATAATCATAATCATAATCATAATCATAATCATAATCATAATCATAATCATAATCATAATCATAATCATAATCATAATCATAATCATAATCATAATCATAATCATAATCATAATCATAATCATAATCATAATCATAATCATAATCATAATCATAATCATAATCATAATCATAATCATAATCATAATCATAATCATAATCATAATCATAATCATAATCATAATCATAATCATAATCATAATCATAATCATAATCATAATCATAATCATAATCATAATCATAATCATAATCATAATCATAATCATAATCATAATCATAATCATAATCATAATCATAATCATAATCATAATCATAATCATAATCATAATCATAATCATAATCATAATCATAATCATAATCATAATCATAATCATAATCATAATCATAATCATAATCATAATCATAATCATAATCATAATCATAATCATAATCATAATCATAATCATAATCATAATCATAATCATAATCATAATCATAATCATAATCATAATCATAATCATAATCATAATCATAATCATAATCATAATCATAATCATAATCATAATCATAATCATAATCATAATCATAATCATAATCATAATCATAATCATAATCATAATCATAATCATAATCATAATCATAATCATAATCATAATCATAATCATAATCATAATCATAATCATAATCATAATCATAATCATAATCATAATCATAATCATAATCATAATCATAATCATAATCATAATCATAATCATAATCATAATCATAATCATAATCATAATCATAATCATAATCATAATCATAATCATAATCATAATCATAATCATAATCATAATCATAATCATAATCATAATCATAATCATAATCATAATCATAATCATAATCATAATCATAATCATAATCATAATCATAATCATAATCATAATCATAATCATAATCATAATCATAATCATAATCATAATCATAATCATAATCATAATCATAATCATAATCATAATCATAATCATAATCATAATCATAATCATAATCATAATCATAATCATAATCATAATCATAATCATAATCATAATCATAATCATAATCATAATCATAATCATAATCATAATCATAATCATAATCATAATCATAATCATAATCATAATCATAATCATAATCATAATCATAATCATAATCATAATCATAATCATAATCATAATCATAATCATAATCATAATCATAATCATAATCATAATCATAATCATAATCATAATCATAATCATAATCATAATCATAATCATAATCATAATCATAATCATAATCATAATCATAATCATAATCATAATCATAATCATAATCATAATCATAATCATAATCATAATCATAATCATAATCATAATCATAATCATAATCATAATCATAATCATAATCATAATCATAATCATAATCATAATCATAATCATAATCATAATCATAATCATAATCATAATCATAATCATAATCATAATCATAATCATAATCATAATCATAATCATAATCATAATCATAATCATAATCATAATCATAATCATAATCATAATCATAATCATAATCATAATCATAATCATAATCATAATCATAATCATAATCATAATCATAATCATAATCATAATCATAATCATAATCATAATCATAATCATAATCATAATCATAATCATAATCATAATCATAATCATAATCATAATCATAATCATAATCATAATCATAATCATAATCATAATCATAATCATAATCATAATCATAATCATAATCATAATCATAATCATAATCATAATCATAATCATAATCATAATCATAATCATAATCATAATCATAATCATAATCATAATCATAATCATAATCATAATCATAATCATAATCATAATCATAATCATAATCATAATCATAATCATAATCATAATCATAATCATAATCATAATCATAATCATAATCATAATCATAATCATAATCATAATCATAATCATAATCATAATCATAATCATAATCATAATCATAATCATAATCATAATCATAATCATAATCATAATCATAATCATAATCATAATCATAATCATAATCATAATCATAATCATAATCATAATCATAATCATAATCATAATCATAATCATAATCATAATCATAATCATAATCATAATCATAATCATAATCATAATCATAATCATAATCATAATCATAATCATAATCATAATCATAATCATAATCATAATCATAATCATAATCATAATCATAATCATAATCATAATCATAATCATAATCATAATCATAATCATAATCATAATCATAATCATAATCATAATCATAATCATAATCATAATCATAATCATAATCATAATCATAATCATAATCATAATCATAATCATAATCATAATCATAATCATAATCATAATCATAATCATAATCATAATCATAATCATAATCATAATCATAATCATAATCATAATCATAATCATAATCATAATCATAATCATAATCATAATCATAATCATAATCATAATCATAATCATAATCATAATCATAATCATAATCATAATCATAATCATAATCATAATCATAATCATAATCATAATCATAATCATAATCATAATCATAATCATAATCATAATCATAATCATAATCATAATCATAATCATAATCATAATCATAATCATAATCATAATCATAATCATAATCATAATCATAATCATAATCATAATCATAATCATAATCATAATCATAATCATAATCATAATCATAATCATAATCATAATCATAATCATAATCATAATCATAATCATAATCATAATCATAATCATAATCATAATCATAATCATAATCATAATCATAATCATAATCATAATCATAATCATAATCATAATCATAATCATAATCATAATCATAATCATAATCATAATCATAATCATAATCATAATCATAATCATAATCATAATCATAATCATAATCATAATCATAATCATAATCATAATCATAATCATAATCATAATCATAATCATAATCATAATCATAATCATAATCATAATCATAATCATAATCATAATCATAATCATAATCATAATCATAATCATAATCATAATCATAATCATAATCATAATCATAATCATAATCATAATCATAATCATAATCATAATCATAATCATAATCATAATCATAATCATAATCATAATCATAATCATAATCATAATCATAATCATAATCATAATCATAATCATAATCATAATCATAATCATAATCATAATCATAATCATAATCATAATCATAATCATAATCATAATCATAATCATAATCATAATCATAATCATAATCATAATCATAATCATAATCATAATCATAATCATAATCATAATCATAATCATAATCATAATCATAATCATAATCATAATCATAATCATAATCATAATCATAATCATAATCATAATCATAATCATAATCATAATCATAATCATAATCATAATCATAATCATAATCATAATCATAATCATAATCATAATCATAATCATAATCATAATCATAATCATAATCATAATCATAATCATAATCATAATCATAATCATAATCATAATCATAATCATAATCATAATCATAATCATAATCATAATCATAATCATAATCATAATCATAATCATATCATAATCATAATCATAATCATAATCATAATCATAATCATAATCATAATCATAATCATAATCATAATCATAATCATAATATAATCATAATCATAATCATAATCATAATCATAATCATAATCATAATCATAATCATAATCATAATCATAATCATAATCATAATCATAATCATAATCATAATCATAATCATAATCATAATCATAATCATAATCATAATCATAATCATAATCATAATCATAATCATAATCATAATCATAATCATAATCATAATCATAATCATAATCATAATCATAATCATAATCATAATCATAATCATAATCATAATCATAATCATAATCATAATCATAATCATAATCATAATCATAATCATAATCATAATCATAATCATAATCATAATCATAATCATAATCATAATCATAATCATAATCATAATCATAATCATAATCATAATCATAATCATAATCATAATCATAATCATAATCATAATCATAATCATAATCATAATCATAATCATAATCATAATCATAATCATAATCATAATCATAATCATAATCATAATCATAATCATAATCATAATCATAATCATAATCATAATCATAATCATATCATAATCATAATCATAATCATAATCATAATCATAATCATAATCATAATCATAATCATAATCATAATCATAATCATAATCATAATCATAATCATAATCATAATCATAATCATAATCATAATCATAATCATAATCATAATCATAATCATAATCATAATCATAATCATAATCATAATCATAATCATAATCATAATCATAATCATAATCATAATCATAATCATAATCATAATCATAATCATAATCATAATCATAATCATAATCATAATCATAATCATAATCATAATCATAATCATAATCATAATCATAATCATAATCATAATCATAATCATAATCATAATCATAATCATAATCATAATCATAATCATAATCATAATCATAATCATAATCATAATCATAATCATAATCATAATCATAATCATAATCATAATCATAATCATAATCATAATCATAATCATAATCATAATCATAATCATAATCATAATCATAATCATAATCATAATCATAATCATAATCATAATCATAATCATAATCATAATCATAATCATAATCATAATCATAATCATAATCATAATCATAATCATAATCATAATCATAATCATAATCATAATCATAATCATAATCATAATCATAATCATAATCATAATCATAATCATAATCATAATCATAATCATAATCATAATCATAATCATAATCATAATCATAATTATGATTATCATAATTATCATTATGATTATGATTATGATTATGATCATAATTATCATTATGATTATGATTATGATTATGATCATAATCATAATTATGATTATCATTATATGATTATGATTATGATTATGATTATGATTATGATTATGATTATGATTATGATTATGATTATGATTATGATTATGATTATGATTATGATTATGATTATGATTATGATTATGATTATGATTATGATTATGATTATGATTATGATTATGATTATGATTATGATTATGATTATGATTATGATTATGATTATGATTATGATTATGATTATGATTATGATTATGATTATGATTATGATTATGATTATGATTATGATTATGATTATGATTATGATTATGATTATGATTATGATTATGATTATGATTATGATTATGATTATGATTATGATTATGATTATGATTATGATTATGATTATGATTATGATTATGATTATGATTATGATTAGATTATGATTATGATTATGATTATGATTATGATTATGATTATGATTATGATTATGATTATGATTATGATTATGATTATGATTATGATTATGATTATGATTATGATTATGATTATGATTATGATTATGATTATGATTATGATTATGATTATGATTATGATTATGATTATGATTATGATTATGATTATGATTATGATTATGATTATGATTATGATTATGATTATGATTATGATTATGATTATGATTATGATTATGATTATGATTATGATTATGATTATGATTATGATTATGATTATGATTATGATTATGATTATGATTATGATTATGATTATGATTATGATTATGATTATGATTATGATTATGATTATGATTATGATTATGATTATGATTATGATTATGATTATGATTATGATTATGATTATGATTATGATTATGATTATGATTATGATTATGATTATGATTATGATTATGATTATGATTATGATTATGATTATGATTATGATAATGATATGATTATGATTATGATTATGATTATGATTATGATTATGATTATGATTATGATTATGATTATGATTATGATTATGATTATGATTATGATTATGATTATGATTATGATTATGATTATGATTATGATTATGATTATGATTATGATTATGATTATGATTATGATTATGATTATGATTATGATTATGATTATGATTATGACTATGATTATGATTATGATTACGATTATGATTATGATTATGATTATGATTATGATTATGATTATGATTATGATTATGATTATGATTATGATTATGATTATGATTATGATTATGATTATGATTATGATTATGATTATGATTATGATTATGATTATGATTATGATTATGATTATGATTATGATTATGATTATGATTATGATTATGATTATGATTATGATTATGATTATGATTATGATTATGATTATGATTATGATTATGATTATGATTATGATTATGATTATGATTATGATTATGATTATGATTATGATTATGATTATGATTATGATTATGATTATGATTATTATTATGATTATGATTATGATATAAAAAATAAAAAATAAGCATATACTAAATTTCACTAGTACTGTTATTAATGAAAATTTTTAAAGCCGATATTATTTTTTTATAGGGACTAGGTCAAAAAATGAACCGAACATGACCATATTTATTGGGGTCCCTTAACATGTGTAGACCACTTTAAAAAAATCAATGCTATATTTTTGTCATTTAAAAGTTTTAAGTGAAGATCGGGAATCAGCTTTATATGGCGACTGTGGCTAAAAGTGTTCGTACAGGGTTTATTTTGGGACTACTGATAAGTGGGTATAATAAACATACATACACTAATTTTATTGATATATATATATTATAATCTAGATACTAAAACATTTTTAGTAGGTCTGGTAGGGAATATTTAAATATGCACCAACTTTCACTAATTTCTATATCCGCTAAAAGCTTATATGCCAAATTTCTTAAAAATATATTCATATTTGCGATTGTAGTTTAATTAAAAGCTTTACATGGACACACAGACAGACAGCCAGACGGACCGACATCGTTAAATCGACTCAAGAAGTGATTGTGAGTAGATCAGTGTGATAAGAAATGGGGCTACGAGTAGGTAAAATATTTTTGGTAGTGACAAACATCAGCACAAACTCATTATACCCTGACCACATAGTGGATATATTGTATAAAAATATCCTAAGTTAGGCGCGTTTGTTGTGGGTCAAGCTTTCAATTAAAGTAAAGATTGTTTTCTCGAAATAACTGACCACTTATTATTGAAGTTGCTTGTATGTAATTTATTTTGCTGCAACATATTTGTTAATCATCAGACCCGGTCAGAGCGACAAAAGCGGAAGCTGTTGAGACTCGTTTTATTTATAATTAAAACAAATTTAAACTACATATGTACATGTATACAAAAAATTTTAAATATCTTGAAAATACTTTTGAATTTGATTTGATTATACACACTTCAGTAACAAAAAAATAAAAAAAATTGATCGCTTGAACAACAACTAAGCGATGTCCATTATAATATAAATATATTCTTTCTAGTTTTCAAATAGAAAATCAATTTTTTAAAATTTTATGGTGTATTGTTTTACGTAATTTGTTGACTATATTAAAATATGGTTGCTTAAGCATTGTTATAAAATTTTTCAATACGGGTTTCCAACATTTATATTAAATATATTTAGGTTCACTAATTCTATTAGATGTTGTCAATTGTTTGTTCCCCGAAACAATTCTTCAATCTATAGCTTTAGGCACTTCAATAAAACTTATAAGAACAACATTTTAAAGCCGAAAGGTAGCCATTATTTTTTCAGGCTTAGCTATAACATAATTTATGTTACATTCACATTAACAAATGTTTAAATCTGATTAAGGCCAATAATGCCAAAATAAGAATTTTCAAAATTAGTTGTTTTCTTTTGGCTCTTCTATTGACGTCGTATACTAATATCTAAATTGTTATCATGAATTGGTATAGCATTTCTTATTTTTATACATTAGAATATATGTATATACATTTTTATGTTATACATTTCATTATCAAATGTTTAATGTTGTTGTATCCTGATATCTTTAATTGTTATCATTTCAAAAACAAAAGACTATCAAGGAAACTTATTAATTACTTAAGAAATATATTTTGCAAATTTTTAAAGGCCTCTTTTAAAATCTTTAATTTTTTTTAATATCAGACTTTTAATACTGCAATTTTCAATATGGATAACAAAATAATTTAGAATTTGTTATAATTTATTTTCGTCGCAATCTATATTGTAAATGTATTGTCAGTGCCTTAAATTACACAGCATCTACATTTTTCGACCCTGGAACCAGAGTATGCTAACCCATTTGAGACTTTACTCCTCCGTTAGATCTTATTTCTTCTAGGTAAAAACGTCCGCTGAAATCAATTAGTATAACTCATTATTTTCAATCTTTTCGAGAAATGAAAAATAGAAATCTATATAATTCCAGACGCTTAAGTGTCAGTAAACTTTCCAAAAAGTCTTCGGGGGATAAATACGACCGGAGAGTTGTACCAGCAGATTGTTCCTAACTTTAAAAATTCAAAAAAAATACACATTTTTCGCTATATTTATTTTTTTAATTTTGTGTTAGGATTTATTGTAAAAGTAATGTGATGGCGTAATACTGTGGACATATTCGAGTTCAGCCTACTAGCGACATTTAGGAAAGTATAATTTGGTCTCAGGAAACAGTTATTATTATTATACCCTCCACTCCAGTGTGCAGAGGGTATATATAAGTTTGTCATTCCGTTTGTAATAATTAGAAAAAAAGATCTGGACCCCATAAAATATATATATTTGTGATCCTTATAACAAGCGAAGTTGATATAGCGATGTCCGTCTGTCCGTCTGTCCGGCTGTCCGTCTGTCCGTCTGTCCGTCTGTCCGTCTGTGGAAATCACGATGACGGCTTCAATCGGGTAGCTAGGGTGCTGGTTGGTATAAAAAATGATTCATTGACATCCTGAGAAGTTTGCTATTTAAAATCGTCCAAATCGGTTAATCTGGTCCCGAGAATTGAGCGAAGAAGTAAAAAAAGTCCTGAGAAAATATGATTTGAATATGTTTTCTTGTGATAACGCCCTCAATAGGACAGCTAGGGCGCTCGTTTTTAGTGAGAATGATTCACTTACATCATGAGAAGGCTTCTGTTTTTAAATCATGACAATAGGTTTCATAGGTGCCGAGAAATCACTGAAAAGGTAAAAAAAAAATATGACGTTTTCCGATATTGTTTTCCCAAATTTTGTATTTTGTCATAGCTGTCCATGTTGTTTTTGTGGTCGTTGTGTTAATAATATAAAAATTCATCAATATCAATATTTTTTGGTGTAATATTTAAGTTCATTAATTAATAAAAGAAACTATATAAAATCAATATTCTGCGATTTTTTTTAACGCCACAAAATGTTACAAATTGATACATACTACTGTTGCCAATATCAAAATACTATAAATAATATTCATATATTCTGTATATATATGTATATCCATAATAAGCGCATATTAAAATAAATCGGTATTTTATTTTATTTATACAAAATTCTGAAATTTTTAGAGTTGCAACAATAGTATGGTTTTAAGGGTTGTATTTTTAGTACATGTATAAATTCTGCATACTTGCATTCAAAAGTAATAGGTAAACCATAAAATAAATAAATATTTACCCTGAAAAAAATTGGTGTTTAAAAAAAATACTATTTTTCGTCATATGTTAAAAAAAAGATGTTAATTACAATAAATTTTTAAAATTTGTTATTTAATGTCGGGGACGGAAGCAACAAAATTTTGTTTTAAGAGTTATCCACATTTAGAATAACCGCGGACCTCAGCTCAATCAATGTGCAATGATCGAGCCTTGCCATGGGAAACATGCATTTATGCTTTTCTAAACACAAACGCCATTCCCAAATACCAAAAATTTTAGACACGAGCCATTCACATTATGAATAGTCGCGGAGCTCAACTTAATCAAAGTGCAATGATGAAGCTTCGCTCTGGGAAACATATATTCATGCTTTTCTTAGCACAAACCGAACTTCTTATGGCACATTAAAAATAAACTAATTGAGAAGTACAATTCATCATTACGCTGTATTATAATTCTATTTTCTTATTTTACTGGTAGCTAGTAAACAAAGCGATCGTATCATTGTGAACGAAATAGAATTGAAATTGTGTGCAGATTTGTTTTACTTAAAAAACCTGTTTCCACAGATAGTGAATAAAATCCCAGTAAGCATTTTATGCAATAAATGATCATGTAGAGTCTTTTTGACTCATATGTGCTATTAAAACAGTCATAAATGCGCCCTTTTGCTGATCACAAAATATTCTTTTGTTGGGATTAAATATTACCTTACCCGCGAATCTTCTTGAGAGTCCTTTTTATCCGCTTTTCTGATCAGTTTCGACTCATTTTTGAGTCTTATATAATGTAATTTTTCTATAAATCACTTTTTAAGAGAAAGCAAAAATCATTTTCTAGTCTTTTTCTAATAGCGCATGTGATTAATCAGTTTTTAATCATCAAAAGTGCTCGAAGAAGACACAGTAAGGTAATTTTTGTTAAAACAATCTTCGAAATGATGACTGGGATATCGTATATTTTTGTTAACACACAAACATATGCATAGCAGCACGAGTAAATCGAACTCTAATCGGCTTCTTATATGTATACAGCCGAACAAAAACGAAAATACTCGCCAAAGAGTAAAGTAAGCAACAATTTCATTCAGTCTTATGGAAGCTTTTGAACAAAGCGAGTTTACGTCGCGTTGTCTTGTGAATTTTTACATTGGTTTTTAATAAGTACTAGTGATGCCAGGAGATTTTTTCAGATATCTCTACGCTTATGAAAAAAATTCCCTTTTTTCCCTACACCCACTTTTTTCCCTACACTACTTTTTTTAAAATTTATTTTTAATTTGTACATTTTCAATTTCAATTATGTAAAAATAACATAAAAACAAAGAAAAAAATAAGATAAAAAAATCATGAGAATTACATAAGAATAATATAAAAAACATACAGGTATTATAAAAAAAAATTTTTACAATTCTGTATAATTCATCTTTTTGATATGGCTAGACGTGCATTTAAAATTTACACAATTAATTAAATAGAATGGCTTGCAAATGAGATGTTATAACTCAAACAGAATATTTGTTCTTGGTGTTCAGTGTTGCCGTTTTAGCTTTTTAGTTGCTAGATTTAGCAACTTTTTTTCTCGTTTAGCATCCAAAATTTATCAAAAGATGTTAGATGCTAACTTAGAATCTTTTGTTAATAAAAATTTGCTTTTAGCATCTTTTTTTTGATATTTTTTTTTTCATTATTTTTGAATATATAATTTTAATGGTATTGATATGTTTTAATTTCTCAAAGTGTAGTACAGTAATTTTGTGTACTACTCCTTTTACCACTCTGCTCGTTTCTTTCAACAAATATAACAAAACATTTTGAAATAGAAGAATGTAAACACCAACAACAGTTTTTAATGAATTAGAAAGTCGATTGCCAAAAAATATTATTGTATTAAAAAAATGCCAAAATTTTCAATACAAAACACATTAAATCGGGTAAAAGAACAGATAACCAATATATTAGAAGAGTTTAAATTTATATCATCTGAAACAGAAAAAATTCAAATCCAATGGAGTTATATCACAGAACAAAACTGGGTTACAACACTGAATACAACCGCTTTATGGATTGAAAAATTCTATTGGCGAAAATCCATTTAAGGAGTTATCAATATTTGTATTGTCTATATTAGTTTTGTCTTTCTCAAAAGCCGAAGTTGAACGTTTTTTAGTTTAATGACTTTAGTTAAAAGCAAACTTCGAACAGATAAAATCCGAGTTGTTATGTTCTGTAATACGTATAAAAGAAGGATTGAAATTGAAAAATCGGTGCTGTCACACTTACAATATACCGAGCGATGTCGTTGATAAAAGTCGATCGTCAGAAAAATATCAGAGCCAAGAAGAACTTGAAGATGAAGACATCACAGAAATGTTAGATTCCATAAACCAATTATTCTAATATAATCGTATCTTTTGATAATGTAATTTCTGTTATATTTTAAATAAAAAAAATACCTCTAAAATTAAAAATATTTAATTTAAGTTTAAAATAAACTCAATTTGATGTTAAAAAAAATTTCAGATGAAATCCAAAATAATTTTAATTAAAATTTAAAAAATATAAATCGAAACATATGTTTTATATTAATTTTTCGATTTAAAAACCAAAGAATTTATTAATAAGTATATAATATTTCAATATAAAGGTAATGAAATTTGAAAAAAAAAATTTAGCATCTTTTTTAGACTCCAGTACGTTTAAGCATCTTTTTTTTCAATTTAGCATCTTTACAATTTCAAATTATGGCAATACTGTTGGTTTTAAAAGATTTTTTATAACAGTGGTTATAAGCATGTATACTTTGATCTGATTTATCGCATTTTAATATATTTTCAAAAGCCTTGCATCTGCATTTATAGTCTTCACCTTTGACCTGCTCCAGCCATCCATTAGCTTCTCGTCTCTCAACTAACTGAAGCAAAATCTTTATGTTCTGTATTTCTTTGATGTGTTTTCAGCATCATCGAAAAACGAATCGGACATTTTTCTAAAATTAATTATGTTTCTAAAATTAATTATGTTCAAATTTATAATATTTTAATGTAATGCACAAAAAAGTGTTTTATACTTGTCATTGTTATTAAAGAATCCACATATTTACTTCCTTCATATTATAGAGTTATTACCAGACTTAAAAAGACTTTAAAGTTTAAAATTGAAAAAAATTATGCGATATTTAACAAATACATTCAAAATAGTTTTGACTGAAATTTTTGGCAGTTTTAGTTTTGCCTTGTATCAGTAAAATGTTCAGATATTAACAAAAAAAAAAAAACAATTTGTTAAATATTTTCATCTTAATTATCTTAATTAATTTAAAGACACAAAGATAGATTTAATACAATAAAACACTTCTCACAGAAGTGCCCTATACTAATAAGTCCGGAAAATTGAAAAGGATTGTAAAAAATAAAATGCACCTTTATATTAAAAAATTTAAATTAAAAAGAAAATTACAAAATAAACCATTTACCTGGTTAAACTTAATATTGTTTGTAATTATCTGGAGCAGGTTAGTATTTAAAATGAGATAAATCGGGTGTCAATGTGCCAATTTATGACCTAAAATATGTAGACACCTCTATAAAATGCTGAAAATTCAGAGCATTTGTTGTAATAATTCAGTAATAGGTTTATCAAAGTGTTTACATTTTCAAATATTTTATATACATTTGTTACAAATAGTGCAAGAAGTCCAGATATTAATGTAAACGTAAAACCCAGGTGGAGGGTATCAAAGATTCGGCATAGCCGAATTTAACACTCTTACTTGTTTTTTTTTAATATTGAACCAAAAATGCCAAAATAAGTAATTTCAATTGTTGATTTGTTCAAGAACAAAAAAGAAAATTCCTAAAAGTGTATTGAATGGGTGGAGTTGTAATGTTTGTGTTTGATGAAAATAATAACCGAATACCGGTATTGATTGCATGGTATCAGTATTAAAAAATCTTACGTAATCGCGAACAGAGGCGAAAATATTTTTGATAAAAACCCATTATTCTGAAACAGACTTTCTTATAAAAACAAAAAAAAAAAAAAAATAATACAGCACACAAGGCATAGCAGTTCACAGTCAAACATGTCAAAATATGGTGTCTAAGAATCGTAATTTAGAAAAAAAAAAGATGGCTAGTACCTGACATATTCACTAATATTATATATAGGAAAAGTTTGGATGTAGGAGGAAAACTGCTAAGCCAATTTCAAATACTTTTAGAATAGACCTTCAGAAAAGTTGTAGAGTTTCAAAATACCTGACAAAATATGCCTATAGGTAAAGGTAAGTTCACAAATTGATAAAGTATTATTGAAAGATACATTTAAAATTTATTATATAAAAAATGTTTGATGCGTTTGCTTGTAACGAGTGATTTCCGGAACCATCTCTGTTCTATATAATTAATGACCGATGTAGTAAGTGGGCACCTAGCATGCAAAGTAAATATTTATCATCAGATAGAGTACTCTCATAGCGAGAGTCTAAGAACTTTATGAGAGTTCATTAGTTATAAGTGTGCCGAGCCAAAACAATAATTAGCGGCATCGCATTAGTGGGCGTGGCATATTCCATACAATGTTTACTATTTATTACTTATGTTATTTCGAAAAAAATTTTATTTATGTAAACAGAATATTTTAAATCCACAAAAATAAAACTATGCATGTTAATAAAATAAGATTAACATGCAGTTTTCGTGCGTGTAATACATGATGTCTAATTTATTTACATATAAGCCCATTATACCCTCCACACCGCTGTAAATCTGCGTCATATCGTTTGTAGCGAATCTATAATTCAGAACGGTAAATGTAACAGAAATTCTGCAGTGCCGTATTTAACACTTTTATTTATTTCTATAGCACGTACTCGTATGCTTCCAATCAAGTTTGATTACTTGCGCATATAGTTATTGTAAATAAATTAATATTATTCTGTTCGTTTGTTTTATATTTCTTCTCTTCTTAACTGTAGTGATGAAAAATTTAATGGTGTAAATGTAAGTTAAATTTTATATATTATTCCATTTTTCTTCTTTAAGTAACAGTTTTTTTCTTATAAATTCACTACATTCTTTAAAAGCAAAATACTGGCCAATCACTGGTATTTTTATTTTGAGTGTTTAACCAAAAAAGTAAAAGCATTTGATTACGAAGTAAACGACAATTAATGAATCCTTGCTTGCCAGTTGCTAATTGGTGTTTTGTATACTTTAGTTGCACACATATACATATATGTGCAACCGTATTACATCCTATACATCTAACCGGTGTAAAAACAGAATAAACATGAACACAACCAACCAAAGCATCCAACCTATAAACAACGAGAAGAATGTATAGATGAGCATTGAGTACAATACATTTTCACTGTGACAACAGCAGCAAAACACAACAACTCTCCTAAAAGAGAAACATAAGCATAAACAAAGAACAGATAATCCACCAACCCACAATCCGACTCAGACGTCATTCAACCCTATTTAATTACAAAACAATTTATAATCAGTCACACAAAATTTCTATAAATAACACTTTTAAGTAAAGTATTTAATAAAAATTTTACCTGTTTTCTATATACATATATGCATGTAGTACTTGTTTAGTCAATAAGACTTAACTCATTAAGCCAAACCAAGAAAAATAGGCATTGCGGCTAAAATTAAAATATGTATATAAAGTTTCATGTACAGCCAGGGTTGTTAACATAAAGCCTTTTCCACAAATCTAACGATTGTTGATACAATTTTTTTTGTCACTAACACTACATATTCTACACTACATATTCTAAAAATAAGTAATAAAATAATATTTTGAAGCTATTTGAATTCAAAAATAAAACATACATTTTGTACCAAACTTTTTTGGTTTTCTGCAAATATCGACTTTATTAATATCACGAAATAAAATTAAAAAATAGTATAATAACCAATGCTATTTAAAAAAATCCTTTAGAAACTTTTTTAATTGCCTAATTCGACCTTTTGAAGCGTGTCCTAAAAATTAAAAATTTAAAATTTAAAATTTAAAATTTAAAATTTAAAATTTAAAATTTAAAATTTAAAATTTAAAATTTACAATTTAAAATTAAAAATTAAAAATAAAGATTAAAAATTAAAAATTGGGAACTTAAAAATTAAAAATTAAAAATTAAAAATTAAAAATTAAAAATTAAAAATTAAAAATTAAAAATTAAAAATTAAAAATTAAAAATTAAAAATTAAAAATTAAAAATTAAAAATTAAAAATTAAAAATTAAAAATTAAAAATTAAAAATTAAAAATTAACAAGTAAGAAAATTATAGTCGGTCTAGACCGACTATACGATACCCTATACCATGCGTTTAGAAACCCTATCTCTTAGGCCCAACTAACTGGACATAGAAAATAAGCAAAAACCAAATTTGAGTGGGATTTTTATTAATTTTTTTGGCTGCAGATACGAAAAAGTTCATATCGGATGCTATATCTATATGGGGACTAGGTCCAAAAATGGACCGATCCTGATCATGTTTGGAAAAGTCTCTTGTATTTTGCAAATATATATACAAACCAAATCTGAGCAGAATCAGTGCAATATTTATGTTTTTTAATAGATTTAAGTGAAGATCGGGAAGCAGCCCTATATGGGGCCAAAGGGATCATTTTTGGATTACTCATTAATGGACGTAATGAACGCATACAAACCCCAATTTGAGTAAGATCTATATGACAATTTGGATCTTATGGCAATTTATGTCGATTTCATAGGGGTAATTTGTATGGGGGCTAGGTCTGAACATGGACCGATTCTCACCAATTTCAATAGCGTCCATCCCATGGCCGATAAAAGCTTATATACCAAACTTCATCAAAATATATTCATATTTGCGACCTGCAGTTTGATTACAAGCTTTACATGGACACACAGACGGACGGACGGACGGACGGACGGACATTGTTAAATCAACTCAAAAAATGATTCTGATTCGATCGGTATAATTAAAGATGGGTGTAGGTCAAATATTTTTGGTTGTT